>JAAGEH010000101.1:3631819-3643662 GCA_011751065.1 Lasiurus cinereus
TTCCTTCCTTCCTTCCTTCCTTCCTTCCTTCCTTCCTTCCTTCCTTCCTTCCTTCCTTCCTTCCTTCCATTTCCCTCCCTTCCTTTCCCTTTCCTTCCTCCCTTCCTCTGAGCTAGGCATTGGGATCATCAAGCCATAGTTTTCATAATAAATAAACTTACATACAATAGGGAGAGAAAGGGAGAAACCAAAATTAGAGTCCATTGTGGAAAGTACTAGTGCTATAATTAGAGGAATATACAAGTTGTGAGAGAGCACAGAGGCAGGGAAGCAGCATTTAAACATAAGAAGGCGTTAGTCGCATGGATAAACAAAGTAAAGGACAGAGCAGTGAGATACAAAACTAGGAAACACTGAAGACACAATTTGGAAGTTCAGCTTTCATGTTTGGTGTTCTTTTTACATCTCATATTCTAAGCTACATGAGGCAGTGGAGAGTAGTGGTGAAATGTGTGGCCTTTGGATCTAGTTTGCCTGGCTACAAACACCAACTCCACTCCTTATAGCAGTGTGATTTGGAAAAGTTATTTAACTTTTATATGCCTTAGTTTCCTTAACCATACCATAAGATAATAATGGAAACTACTTCATAGGATTATTATTGTTGAAATTAACAGTACATATATATGAAGCACTTAGAACTGGTGCCTGGCACATTGTAAGATATTATTATTATGAGTTTAATCAATAAAATCATTAGTGACTATATTCAATGTTGTCTTGATTAAATTTTATTACTATGTTTTCTTGTTTGTTTGTTTGTTTTTTACTATCTGGCTACTAGCTGGAATAAAATCTTATTGATAGCTATTAATCAATGCCTAATGTATCTGCCTAAGTCAGCAAGTTGTTAAAAATAAGAAAGGTTAGAGTGCTAAAATATTTGTATTCTCTTCTAAAAAATAATGAATATGAAATTCATGGGGTTATATTTCTTGCAAAAGTGATCTGGTCTTAAGATATTACATTTATGGAGTTGTACATATACAACCAAGATGAGGAAATCCACCTTTTCTTGCCACACGTGGGATTTGCAATCCATCAACATTGTCCTGGCTTTGGGTTCAGATAAAATATAAAGGGATTCTTCTGCAATCATGTTTTTTCATGTTCATGGTCTTATGGATGATTGAAAATGTCTTTTCCTAGTCTTTCTCATTTTATTTTGCTAAATTCATTCAATTCCTTACCACTTTATTTTTCCAGCTTTGTTAACCTAGGTTAACTTTGCTTATATAGAAAAATTACATACTCTTGCACTCATACATTATATTATTATCCATATTAGAGGCCTAGGGTGTCCTTGAGCCCAGCCTAAATCCTCTCCAATATGGGACTCCTCGAGGGATGTCCAACTGCCCATTTAGGCCTGATCCCTAGTGGGCAGTTGGATATCCTCCTCACAGTCCAGGACTGCTGGCTCCCAACTGATCGCCTGCATACCTTCCTGATTGCCCCTAAGTGATTCTGCCTGCCAGACTGATCATTCCCTAACCACTCCCCTGCCAGCCTGATTGATGGCTAACTGCTTCCTTGCCAGCCTGTTTGCCCCTAACTGCCCTTCTCTGTAGGCTTGATCACCCCTAACTGCCCTCCCTTGCAGGTCTAGTCCCTCTCAACTGCCCTCTCTTGGTGGCCTGATCACCCACAACTGCCTTCCCTTGCAGGCCTGGTCCCTCCCAACTGCCCTCCCCTGCTGGCCATCTTGTGGTGGCAATCTTGTTTCCACAAGCGGGCAGTCATCTTATGTGTTGGTCAATCTGCATATTAGATAGTATAGAGGCCTGGTGCATGGGTGGGACCCAGCTGGTTTGCCCTGAAGGGTATCCCAGATCAGGGTGGGTGTTCCCTTGGGGTGTGGGGTGGCCTAGGCAAGAGGCCTGTGGTAGTTTGCAGGCCAGCCACGCCCCCTTGATGACTCAAGCAGAGGCCCTGGTATCTGGGATTTATTTATCTTCTACAATTGAAACTTCGTAGCCTTAAGCAGAGGCCTGGGCCAGCCAGGGTGTGTGGAAAGCTTGGCTTTCTCCATCACTGGGGCAATCCAAGCCTCCCTCCTGCTCTCTCTGGGGCTGTAGCCATCTTGGTTGGATTAATTTGCATAGTAGCTGCTGATTGGCTGGTGTGCATGGCTTGTGGGTATAGTGGAGGTATGGTCAATTTGCATATTACTCTTTTATTAGATAGGATGAAACCGGAAAATAATAATACTCCCAAAACACATTTATGTAATAATGTCTTTTGTTATTTACCACAAACTTATGAAATAACAAATTTTGTGACTTCCATCTATGAGATGTTGAAAATTACATGGCCTACATGTAATCTTTTGGGGGGGGGGATGTTAAGGAAATTTGAGCCAAATTTAACAGCTAACAAAATTATTTTCATGACTAACTTATTAGTGGAGTTAAGACTTCTGGAGTTTCAACCTTGTGTAGTGTTTAGTGTCTAGTAACTTTGATAAATATTAGCTTATAATATGCAGCATTTAAATAATTAGAAGTAGCTAATAATAAAAGACAAATATTCAATGAGATTATTAATATTCTAAAAATATTGAGTGCCATAGATGAGGTGTAGGGAATACATGTTTTACAAGGTTTTTCTAACCGAATCTTGACAAAAACAAATCTCATAAGATACGTGTTATTGTAATTCCTGTTTTATAAATAAATGAGCAGGCTACCTCTACAAATTGTCAACAGTCATGTAGCAAATAACTGGCAGTGCTCTGATTGGAAAGCAGTCATGGCGCTCATTCTTAGCTACTACATTATAGATTTTTCAGTAAAAATATATACGTTGTCCAGGGTATTAACATTTGAGTGGAAATTGAATTTTGCTCAAATGTCCTGGCTAACCAAATCAAAAAGGGAAAATAACTTGTGTTACATAATTATTTCTTTTGCTTTTGATTATATTTATATAATATTATTTCCTTCTTCATTTTTCATGAGACTCACCTAGAACTGTACTCCTCTTAAGATAATATTGTCCTTCTGTTTTCTAGGTGCAAACATTTTACTAATAGTAACTAGCCTCAGTTTGGACTCACGAATGTGTAGATTTGTGTACTTATGTCCTCTATATAAGACCTCTTGGTTTTGACATTGCTCATGGAAGAATCATCCAAAGACTTTCTTTCCACTGCTTTCTGACTGCAGATTGGAAATACATCTGATAACTCCTACAGACACAGTCTTAATTAATTCACCTTGCCTTAAATACAGACTTAACTAAATTCATGAGTCCTATTTCGTGAAAGCAGCACTGCCGTCTGATAGCTCTACATATGGGTGTAAAGAAAATAAGCCCCAGGAAGTGCTCTACAGTGTGTATAACCTTGTCTCAGAGTACAGCCTTCGGTTTAATTCTTCCTCAGCTTTTAAGATGCTTTGTGGACATTCACTTAATACTGCACTTCCAAAGGAAAATATCATGTGAATGAGAATAAACTTTCTTTGATGAAATATATCATAACTAAAACACATAGT
This sequence comes from Lasiurus cinereus, assembly GCA_011751065.1. Lineage (NCBI taxonomy): Eukaryota > Metazoa > Chordata > Mammalia > Chiroptera > Vespertilionidae > Lasiurus > Lasiurus cinereus. The sequence goes on from JAAGEH010000101.1 coordinate 3,635,317, forward strand.
TCATCCAAAGGCACCATGACAAGAGTGAAAAGGCAAGCCCTCCTGTATAACTGCTGCCTCAAGACATACAAAGAGGCCCTGCTGGTGTGGCTCAATGGTTGAGACTGAGCCTATGAACCAGGAGGTCACAGTTTGATTCCTGGTCAGGGCACATGCCTGGGTTGCACGCTTAATCCTAGAGTGGGGCATCAGGAGGCAGCCAATCAATGATTCTTTCTCATCATTGATGTTTCTACCTCCCTCCTCTCTTTTCTTCTCTGAAATCAATAAAAATATATATTTAAAAAAAGACATACATAAAGATCTGATTACTTCTCCTAATCCATCTAGGAAAGGGCTATCTTATCTTACCTTATCTTTTCTTATTTTATCTTATCAACATAGAAAATAATTATAAGTGTAAAATGATGGTGGCATCCAGTAAATTCATTAATTTGTAAATGCTCACAGGGCCCTAACTATAGTAATCCTTATTCATGTTTCTAAGCCTTGGCTCTCAACATTTCCCCACCCAGAGTTCCCTCTTCCTGCTTTCTTAATGGCTAAAGCTTCAGGGCTGAGCTCACATTTCACATCCCCTGTGTCAAAATTGCTTCATGGTTCTCTGTGTTTTCTCCAATTCATAGCATCTTTGACACTTACAGTGTGTTCCATTTGGAGATTGACGCATAATTTGAAAGGGCATTGAATTTGGAGTTAGAAGAACTATGTTTAAGATTCAGCTCAAACACTTATTTGCTGGATGACCTTCAGCAGTCGATATCTCTGAGACAATCTTTTTTTCTAGTTAGTTTTAATAAGACACAGATTTATTTAACCACAAGGCAAGCTTTATCTAAGAATCAAAATTAAAAATGTAAAAATTATTTATAAATTATATTATACTCTACAATGTATACTAGGGTGGCATTCTAATCTCTTTTTCTTAGTTCCCAAAACAAAGGATAAACTTTTAAAAAGAAAAATTGTATTTTTAATCCATTTATATTTTCCTCAACATTCAGCTTACTGGATGCTCAATAAACAGTTGTTGATTTGATTTGCACACAATGGTAATATTATTCCCCAGGAACTATTTTTAGTTCTTTATACCCAATTTATCTGCACTGGCAGGTATGTTTTTCCCAAACTGAATTTTTAATGTGTTTCCATTCTTTTCATTTGGCCCTTACTTTCTAGGAATATATGTTTTCAAATGGCAGGTGTGTGTATGCATGTGTGAGTGTGAATTTCTACTAGTTGTAAAGTTGAAGATAGGACTACAGGGAAAATGAAAAGATAAGGTGTAAAGTATAATAAAAACTGCAAGGTTGTATTGATGTTTTGGTGGGTGAGAAGTGGCAAAAGAACAAATAAGGCTGGGAGATGTGTTAATAGAGGTGGATGAGATGGTGTTGACTAGCTACCAAAATTCTTTGTTTTCTGAGCAAAGAGTTACATTATAGGTGTTTCTGATGCTTTTATTTGATAGGGATTTTAGGGGCCTCTGTGGGGAGTTTATCTAGTCCTGCCTATAGGATGAAGCCAACATATGGCCAGCTCATCTGCCACCATCAAGGTTGGATCCATCTTCCTATTGTGGGAAGTGCCTGATCTTTTTTCTTAAAAGGCAAGGGGGCCAGTTGGCTAATATTTTCAAATGCTGGTTGTGTTTTGTGGACTACCTTGTGAGCTATTGCTAAGGCATTTCCCAATCTTTTATATCCCTGCTGCTGCCCGAGTTCCTGTGGGACATCCAGGAGGAACAGAAGGGTGGGCTGATGGGACAACAGCTAGATTCAGCTCAGCTTCCCCATCTGGCTCCATAACTGCTCCATCTGTCAGTTGTTCCAGTGGCTGAAGAGTACAGCCATTCAAAGTGCTTCCCCAGGTTGCTTCTGAACATTTCTTTACTCTCCAAGGATCGGGTGTATCTGACCAGGGAGAGAGGATTGGAGCCAAGTGCTCTTTAGCCCAGCAGCCCAGGGTGCATGGGGTTGGCAGCTATAAGGCCTCATACTGTGCTGCTTGTGAGACATTTGAATTTGAATGAGAATTGCTGTGCTTACTTCTGCTTATTTTACCATCTTTTTTTTTTTCATGATCCATCGGTGTGGAATTGGGAATGTTGTTTACAAATTTAAAAGCAAATCAGGCATGAAGTTAATGTAGGTTGGTATTTCAATAATTATACAGATAGGAAAGCTAAGTGTTGATCTAGTAAATCTGGCAGGAAGAACACACAATCAGTGTGGGAGGATGATTAGCATAGTGGGTCTGGGAAGGCCCCTTTCTTGAATTAACATTTATGCTATGTGTGCTGCCCATTTTCAAGTCCACCATAATTTAAACAGTAAAGTTTTAAGAATTAACAGTATGAATCGTTACTAGGAATAATTGCATACCTCAGACAGAGAAACAAATTTATGTCCTTTATTATTTTCTAGAGGCACATAACAAATTACTACAAACTTAGCTGCTTCAAACAGCACACATTCATCATCTGAAAGGCTCTATTGTTTAATTTCCAGGCTCGATTTAGCTGGGTTCTCAGCTCAGGGTCCACCAGGCTGCAATCAAAATGTCAGCTGGGCTGTGTTTTCATCTGAAGGCTAAACTGGGGAAGTTTCTGCTTCCAAGCTCACTCATGTTGTTGGCAGAATTCATTTCCTCAAAGCTATGAGACTGGGGCCTTAATTTCTTTTTTCTTCCATATTTTCCCCTTAACTTAATTTTTTTAAATTTAAATACTTTATTTTTTAAAGTATTTCATATGTTTCCTTTTTTCTCATTGACCTCTCCCCAGCCACCTGCTGCACCCCAGCACATGCCCTTACTCTGCCCCCCCCCCCCCACTGCATCTGTGTACATTGGTTATGCTCATATGCATGCATACAAGTCCTTTGGTTGATTTCTTATTCCCTCAGCCCCCACCTTCCCTCATAGGTGTTCCATACTTCTATGATTCTGATTCTATTTTTGTTCATCAGTTTATGTTGTTCATTATATTCCACAAATGAATGAGATCGTGTAATATTTATCTTTCTCTGACTAGCTTATTTTGCTTAGAAAATGCTCTCTAGGTCCATCCACACTATTGCAAATGGTAAAAGTTCTTTCTTTTTTTACTGCAGCATAGTATTCCATTGTGTAGATATACCACAGGTTTTTAATCCACTCATCTGTTCCAAATCTTAGCTATGGCAAATTGTGCTGCTATGAACATTGGGATGCATATGTCCTTTCTGATTGGTATTTCTCATTTCTTGGGATATAGTCTTAGAAGTGGGATTACTGGGTCAAATGTAAGTTCCATTTTTAATTTTTTGAGAAAAAATTATACTGTTTGCCACAGTGACTGCACCAATCCGCATTGTCACCAGCAGTGAAGAGGGTTCCTTTTTCTCTGCATCCTCACCAGCATTTGTCATTTGTTGATTTCTTGATGATAACCATTCTGACAGGTGTGAGATGGTACTTCATTGTTGTTTTGATTTGCACCTCTTGGATGATTAGTGACTTTGAGCATGTTTTCATAAATCTTTGGCCTTCTGTATGTCTTCTTTTGAAAAATGTCTATTTAAGTACTTTGCCCATTTTTTGATTGGATTGTTTACCTTCTTTTTGTTAAATTGTGTGAGTTCCCTATAAATGTTGGAGATTAAACTCTTTTCTGAGATAACATTGGAAAATATGTTCTTCCATGCAGTGGATTTTCTTGTTGTTTTTTGATGGTTTCTTTTGCTGTGCAGAAGCTTTTTATTTTGATGTAGTCCCATTTGTTTATTCTCTGCTTAGTTTCTATTGCTCTAGAAGCTGTATTGGTAAAGACATTGCTATGACAAATGTCTGCTATTTTGCTGCCCATGGCTTCTTCCAGGATTTTTATGGTTTCCTCTCTTACATTTAAGTTCTTTATTTTGAGTTTATTTTTGTGTACGGTGTGAGTTGGTTGTCTAGTTTCATTTTTTGCATGTTTTTGTCCAATTTTTCCAACACCATTTATCGAAAAAAACTGTCTTGACTCCACTGTATGCTCTTGCCTACTTTGTCAAATATTAATTAAGCATAATGGCTTGGGTCAATTTCTGAGTTCTCTGTTCTGTTCCATTGGTCAATATGTCTGTTCTTGTGCCAGTACCATGTATTTCTGAGAACAGTGGCTTTGTAGTATACCTTGATATCTGATATTGTGATCCCTCCAACTTTGTTCTCTCTCAAGATTGCTGCAGCTATTCAGGGTCTTCTTTATTCCATATGAATTTGTGGAGAGTTTGTTACAGTTCTTTGAAGTAGCCATTGGTATTTTAATGGGGATTTCATTGAATTTATAGATTGCTTGGGTAGTATGGACATTGTAATGATATTGATTCTACCAATTATATTCTTCCATTTGTTTATCTCTTCCTCTCTCTTTATTTTCAGCATCCTTTAATTTTCTAAATACAGGTACCTTACCTCCTTGGTTAAATTTATTCCTAGATATCGTAATTTTTGTGTTGCAATGGTAAATGGGATTTCTTTTATTTTTTAGTTTCTCTTTCTGTGTGTTCATTATCTAAATATATAAAAGCCTACACAACTGTTATGACCAAATGCCTGGAATAACCAAAATGACCAGCCGACCAGCCAGTTTGCTATCATCCACACTAACCCAGACCTTGCTGCTGGGGCCCTGACAGCCATGACTCTGGTTTATCTGCACCCTGGATCTAGACAGGATGGAGGAGGGAGCCCATTTCCTCATGGAATTGGCTGTTGGTTAGCTTGCTGCTGGGGCCAACCTCCTGTGGCCCCACCCTCTGGCCAGCGCCACCACCCTCCATCAGCCCTGATTGCCAGCCAGACTGAGGGACCCCACCCATGCACAAATTCAAGCACCAAGCCTCTAGTTGGTATATAAAAAAAAACCATATATTTCTGGGTGTTCATTTTGTATCCTACTACATTGCCAAATTCATTTGTTAATTCTAGTAGTTTTGTTTTTTTATGGAGTATTTAGGGTTTTCTATGTACAATATCATGTCATCTATAAATAATGACAATTTTACTTTTTCTTTTCCAACTTGGATACCTTTATTTTCTCTTCTTGTCTGATCACTATGGCTAGCACTTCTAGTACAATGTTGAACAGGAGTGGTGAAAGTGGGTATCCCTGTCTTGTTCCTGCTCTTAGGGGAAATGGTTTTAATTTTGCCCATTGAGTATGATGTTGTTTGTTGATTTTTTCATATAAGACTATTATGTTGAGATATGATCTCTCTATTCCCATTTTGCTTAGAGTTTTTATCAGGAAAGGGTGTGTGATTTCAAATGCCTTTTTTTGTATCAATTGATATGTTTATGTGATTTTTGTCTCTCAATTTGTTTATGTGATGTATCACATGTATTGATTTGTGAATATTGTAGCAGTCTTGCATCCCTGGAATAAATCCCATTTGGTCATGGTTTATGATCTCTTTAATGTAATGCTGGATCTGATTTGCTAGAATATTTTTGAGGATTTTAGCATCTATGTTCACAGGGATATGGGCTTGTAACTTTCTTTCTTTGTAGTGTCTTTATCTGGTTTTGGTATTAAGGTAATGCTGGCTTCATAGAAAGAACTTGGAAGTGTGCCTTTCTCTATTATTTTTTTGATAAGTTTTAGCTCTTCTTTGGATGATTGGTAAAACTCCCATGTGAAGCTGTGTGGCCCTAGGCTTTTGTTTGCTGGAAGTTCTTTTATGACTGCTTCAATTTCCTCCTTAGTTTTCAGCCTATTGGGATTTTTTGATTCTTCCTATTTGAATTTGGGAAGGTCATATTTTTTTAGGATTATGTCCATTTCCTCTAGATTGTTCAGTTTGTTGGAATATAGTTTTTAAAAGTCTTTTGTATATTTGTGGGGTCTGTTGTTATTTTACCTCTTCCATTTCTAATTTTGTTTATTTAGGTCCTCTCTCTTTGCTTCTTGCTGAGTCTGGCTAGAGGTTCATCTGTATTGTCTATTCTTTCAAAGAATTAGCTTTGGTTTCATTGATCTTTTATATATTTCTTATCTCTATGTCATTTATTTCTACTCTACTCTTTTTATCTCATTAGAGGCCTGGTGTACAAAATTTGTTCAAGGAGGAAAGGGTGTCCTTAGGCCCAGCCTCCACCCTCTCCAATTTGGGACCCCTCAAGGGATGTTCAACTTCCCATTTAGGCCCACCAGGATTAGACCTAACTGGGCAGTCGGAAATCCCTCTCACAATCCAGGACTGCTAGCTCCCAACTGCTCACCTGCCTTCCTGATTGCCCTTAACTGCTTCTGCCTGCCAGCCTGGTCAGCACCTAACCACTTCCCTGCCAGCCTGATTGATGCCTAACTGCTCCCCTGTCAGCCTTTTTTCCCCAAACTGCCCACCCTTTCAGGCCGGTTTCCTGCCAACTGCTCTCCACTGGAGACCCAGGTCCCCCCTAAATGCCCTTGCCTACAGGCCCAGTCACCCACAACTTCCCTTCTCTGCCAGCCTGGTCACCACTAACTACCCTCCTCTGCAGGCTTGATTACCCCCAACTGCCCTCCCTTTCAGGCCTGGTCCCTCCAACTGTCCTCCCCTGCTGGCCATCTTGTGGTGGCCATCTTGTGTCCACATGGAGGCAGGATCTTTGACCACATGAGGGAGGTCATCTTGTGTGTTGGAGTGATGGTCAATCTGCATATTACTCTTTTTTAGATAGGATAGAGGCCTGGTGTATGGATAGGGACCAGCTGGTTTGCCCTGAAGGGTGTCCTTGATCATGATGGGGGTTCCCTTGGGGCATGGGGCAGTCTGGGCAAGGAGCCTGTGGTGGTTTGCAGATGTCCACACTCCCTTGGTGACCCAAGTAGAAGCCTTGGTATCTGGGATTTATTTATCTTCTACAATTGAAACTTTGTAGCTGAGCAGAGCCAAGCCTTCTGCTTGCTCTGTGGTGGCAACTATTTCTGTTGGGATTTATTTGTCTTCTATAATTGAAACTTTGTAGCCTTGAGCAAAGGCCAAGGCTGGCCAGGGTGTGTGGAAAGCTTGGCTTCCTCCATCGCTGTGGAAACTCAAGTCTCCCTCCTGCTTGCTCATTGGCCAAAGCCATCTTGGTTGGGGTTAATTTGCATACTCATTCCTGATTGGCTGCTGGGCTTGGCTTGTGAGTGTAGCAGTGTGGTTAATTTGCATATTACTATTTTATTAGGTAGGCTTTCTGCTGCTTACTCTGGGCTTTTCTTGTTGCTCTCTTTCTCACTCTTTAAGTTGTAGTGTTGGATAATTTATTACCAGTTTTTCTTGCTTTTTTGTTTTTTGTTTTTTTTGTTTTTTGAGTAGGCCTGTAATGCTATGAGCTTCCCCTTCAGAACTGATTTCATTGTGTCCCATAGCATTTGGATTGTTGTGTTTTCATTGTCATTCAATTCCTGAATGTTTTTAATTTCTTCTTTGATCTCTTTGTAACCCAATCATTGTTTAATAGCATGCTATTCAGCCTCCAAGTGTTTGAATTTTTTTTATTGTTTTTTATTGTAGTTGATTTCTAATATTATGCTATTTTGGTCTGATAAGATGCTTAATAAGATTTCAATCTTCTTGAATTTGGACAGACTTTGCCTGTGACCCAATATGTGGTCTATCTTTGAAAATATCCCATATGCACTTGAGAAGAATGTATATTCTGTAGTTTTAGGTGAAATGTTCTAAAAATGTCAATTAAGTCTCTCTGATCTAGTGGGTTATTTAAGATTGCTGTTTCTTTGTTGTTTTGTTTTAGGTTTTTTTTCTGTCTAGAGCATCCACTGATATTACTGGTGTATGTTTCTTTGTTGTTTTGTTTTAGGTTTTTTTTCTGTCTAGAGCATCCAGTGATATTACTGGTGTATTAAATTCCCCTATTATTATTGTTTTTCTGCTGTTGATATTTCCCTTGATATCTTCCAGAAGGTTTTTTGTTGTTGTTGTTTTGTTTTGTGTTTGTATTTGAGTGCTCTACATTGGGTGCATATATGTTTACCAAAGTTATATCCTCTTGTTGTATTGATCCCTTTAGTATTATAGAGTGACCTTCCTTATCTTTTGTTATAGCCTTCATGTTGAGGTCTATTTTTTCAGATATAAGTATTTTTAACCCCAGCTTTTTTTTTCATTTCCATTTGCCTGAAAGATATTTTTCCATCCCTTCACTTTCAGTCTCTGTGAATCTCTTGTTCTGAGTTGGGTTTTATATTCACAGCATATAGATAGATATATAGATACATATAGATACATATAGATATATAGATAGATATATAGATAGATATAGATATATATAGATATATATAGATATATAGATATAGATATAGATATAGATATAGATATAGATATAGATATA
>JAAGEH010000101.1:3643672-3715261 GCA_011751065.1 Lasiurus cinereus
ATATAGATATAGATATAGATATAGATATAGATATAGATATAGATATATAGATATAGATATAGATATAGATTAGAGCATTTAGTCCATTTATGTTAAAGTTATTATTCATAGGTACTTGTTTGTAGCCATTTTTTTTTTGTGCTTGTGTTCCTCACTCCCCCCATCTTTTTTTTCCCCCTTCTTTCTACACCAGTTCCTTTAGAATTTCTGGCATTGCTGGCTTGGTAGTGATAAATTCCCTTAACCTTTTTTGGTCTGTGAAGTTCCTTATTTCCTCTTCAATTTTGATTGTTAGACTTTCTGGATAGAGTATCCTTGGATTCAGTCCTTTGCTTTGCATCACTTTGTATACTTCCTTCCATTCCTCTCTAGCCTAATGTGTTTCTGTTGAGAAATAATTTGATAATCTAATGACAGATTCCTTGTAGGAAACTTTCTGTTTCTCTCTTGTAGCCTTTGAAATTCTCTCTTTGTTGTTAACATTTGCCATTATAATTATGATGTGTGTTGGTGTGGGTATTTTGGGGTCATCTTGTTTGGAAGTCTCTATGCTTATGTGACTTTTTTCTTTCCCAAATCAGGGAAGTATTCTGACATTATTTCTTTAGATAGGTTTTCCTTTTCTTTTTTTTCTTGTTTAAAGTATTACAAATAGTAGTACATATGTCTTCTTTTTTCCCCCCATAGACCTCCCTCTGGCCTTCCCTACCCCCCAGTACATGCTCTTACCTGCCACTCCCCCACCTCCAAATGTCTTGTATCCATTGGTTATGCTTATATACATGCATACAAGTCCTTCGTTGATCTCTTACAGCCCACCCAACCCCAACTTCCCCTGTCTTCCCACTGTAGTATGACAGTCTGTTTAATGCTCTTTTGCTTCTGTATCTGTGTTTCCCCCTCTCCACCCTGATTCTTTCCTTTAAAAAATTTTGCCTCTGCAGACTAGAAATAAACCTATAAGAGCAAAAAATGTTTGAATCCCAATTTCAATGTCCAACAGTTCTGAGTTCCAGTTTCAATGTCAAACAGTTAATTCCTTATGTGTACATGTCAGCAATTGTGACTGGATGGTGGACAAATGGTGGCAATGCAGGTCCGACCTTCCCTGTTTTGGTACTAGGCAACCTATAGCTTTGCACAGCTACTAACTGCTAGCATGGCAAGGCGTGTCAGCATCTTCCATCTCTGGACAGTTTCTCCTCTTGTCTTCGTTATTGGGGCAGACCTGCCAATTCCTCTCTGTTGCAGGAGTCCACTGGTCTTGGAGTTGTTTTCTGAAAGCATATAAACATAATCTTGAACAAAAGTTAATAAAAGAGTCTTTTCTATAAAATTGACTTTGGGTCCTTTTTATTTTTGCCCAGACGATTGTCCTTTGGCTTATTTTAACACCATATGTATTTTTCATGGGTGTCTTGCTATTAGCATTGCAAATGAAAATTAATTTTCTAAAGTAAAAATTTTCTAGATGTAATTTACTTACTGGATATTTTTTCTTACATAATATTATCCTGCTATCTCCCCTTTTTTGATTAATGGAGACTTTTGTAAATTTTTTAATGTACTCTTGATAACTTTAAATATTAATTTTTGCACTCAAATATGCCTGTTTTAGGTTCATTGCATGTTAAACAATTATACCATGAGATGAACTATCACTAGAAATTTTATTTAATACTTTAGGAATAGCTTTTTGTCCAGTACAATTAAATTTTCTTGAATATTCACTTATTTCAATTCTCCAATTTAAATTAATCTGAAAGTTTGATTACTCTTTTACTGTCAAATTTAATACTCTGCCAACAATCTTAGTTTACCATGTAAATATAAGTGGAAAGGATTATTTGCATTCTTGAGTAGGCCCTGAGCGTTCCTGATGCTAGGCTGAATTTAGATACAGGCCAGCTGCTTTTGGCCAAGTCTGTCTGTTACCTGGGTCCCAATCTGAGTTGGGTCAAGGCTCTGTCTGTTACCCAGGTCCCAATCTGTGCTGGACATGGGAAACGAAGCAGCCTCAGAAAGGGCGAGGGTTCAGGCCCCTGCAAAGTTGGTGGGTGAGGTTCTGTGCCCCATCTCTGTTGACCCCCAAAGTTTCTCCTGATGGCCCCTCTGCGACTGTGCCTGTCGTAAGTTGTTCCTTCCCTGAGAAATCTTACCAGTCTCTGGCTAACCAGTCATCCTCTGGGGCCAATTAGGGTGATGTGAGGTTCAGTTCTGTATCCTTGGTAGCCTATGCCCTGGTAGCCTCCACACCCAGCACCTGTCTTGGGATCCCCTCGCCTGCTCGTGGGGCCTTGGCACTGATCACATAACTTGGGGAACTCAGGTTCCTTCTCCAGGGGGGCCCAGCTCACACCATTGGGAGAGACACGGATCCATTATACCAGCCACCTCGAGGCTTCAAACGCAGCGTGAATAGAGAGCTCAGGCTACAGCTGAGGGCCATTGGATGGTGAGAAGAGGGTCCCTCTTGGCAAAAAGGGTAAGAGGGGCCAGTATAGAATGCTCAAGTGCCTTCCCAGTGCCTTAATTCCTTCTGAAAGGGATTAAATCCTTTCATGTCCTTTTTAAAATTGCTGCCAAACATTCAAAAAATGAGTTTGTAATTTTGTTTGGGATAATTGTATAGTATGCTGTTGTGAAGTATCAAAAATTATAATGACATTGTAGAATAATATCATGTAAGGATATTCTTTACTCTAGGCCATGACAATTCAGTTTCAAATTGGCTGTCAATGCCTTTTTGTAACTTTATATAAACTTTGTCAGGGAAGCAAAAGACTCCTTTATTAACTTTTGGTTTAGAATATGTTTATATACTTTCAGAAAACGACTCCAAGACCAAGTGGACTCCTGCAACAGTTTACTTACTTTTTAGTTCAAGAGGCCAAATATATTGATTTTCAATTACAATCCTTTCGATATTTGGAGGAAACTTCTCTTAATTTCCTTCCAAAATAATTTTCAGGCTACAGACAGTTTCATTTAAAAATCTTTGTCACATGAAACAATTTCTTTTAAAGTTATGGTGACCACTAGTATGGATTAGATTTAATATTTAATAAGTTATTTTTTCCTTATATATATTTTGAATTTTTATTTATTATGTGTGTCCTTATACCCCCATTACCTCCCAACCCCCACACTCATGTGTCCATTGATTAGGCTCATATGCATGCACGCAAGATTCTCTGTTGATCTCTCCCCCTTACTCCCACCGACCCCCACCTTCCCTTAGTTTGATATTCTGATCGAAGTTTCTCAGTCTCTGGATCTGTTCTTGTTCATCAGTCTATGCCATTCATTATATTCCACAAATGAGTGAGATCATGTGGCATTTATCTTTCTCTGCCTGGCTTATTTCACTTAGCATAATGCTTTCCATCTCCATCTATGTTGTTGCAACTGGTAGGAGATCCTTATTTTTCACCACAGCCTAGTATTCTATTGTGTAGATGTACCACAGGTTTTTAATCTATTCATCTGCTGATGGGCACTTAGGCTTTTTCCAAATCTTAGCTATTATGAATTGTGTTGCTATGAACATAGGGGTACATATATCCTTTCTGATTGGAGTTTCTAGTTTCTTGGGATATATTCCTAGAAATGGGATCACTGGGTCAAATGGAAGCTCCATTTTTAGTTTTTTGAGGAAACTCCATACTGTTCTCCACAGTGGCTGCACCAGTTTGCATTCCCAGCAGCAGTGCAACAGAAATCCTTTTTCTCCACATCCTTGCCAACACTTGTCATTTGTTGATTTGTTGTTGATAGCCATTCTGTCAGGTGTGAGATGTTACCGCATTGTTGTTTTGATTTGTATCTCTCTGATGATTAGTGACTTTGGGCAGGTTTTCATATGTCTTTTGGCCTTTCTTCTGTCTTCTTTCAAAAAGTGTCTATTTAGATCAGTTCCCCATTTTTTGATTGGGTTGTTTATCTTCTTTTTGTGAAGTTGTATGAGTTCTCTGTAAATGTTGGAGATTAAACCCCTACCACTGCTATCATTGGCAAATATGTTCTCCGATGCAGTAGGCTTTGTTATTGTTTGATTGATGGTTTCCTTTGCTGTGCAAAAGCTTTTTATTTTGATGTAGTCCCATTTGTTTATTTTCTCTTTATTTTTCATTGCCCGAGGAGCAGTATCAGTGAAGAAGTTCCTTCGGAATATGTTGGAGATTTTACTGCCTGTGAATTGCTCTAGTATTTTTATGGTGTCCCGTATTATGTTTAAGTCATTTATCCATTTTAAGTTTATTTTTGTGTATTGTGTAAGTTGGTGATCCAGTTTCAATTTTTTGCATGTATCTGTCCAATTTTCTCAATACCATTTGTTGAAGAGACTGTCTTGACTCTATTGTATGTTCATGCCTCATTTGTCAAATATTAATTGGGCATAATGGTTTGGATTAATTTCTGGGTTCTCTATTCTATTCCATTGATCTATATGTCTATTCCTGTGCCAGGACCAGGCTGTTTTGAGAACAGTGGCTTTGTAATACAACTTGAAATCTGGTATTGAGATCCCAACTATTTTATTCTTCTTTCTCAGGATTACTGTGGCTATTCAGTCTTTTTTTGTTCCAGATGAATTTTTGGAAAGTTCATTCTAGGTCGGTGAAATATGCCCTTGGTATTTAATGGGAAGTGAATTGAATATATAGATTACTTTGGGTAGTATGGGCATTTTGATGATGTTGATTCTACACTCCATGAATATGGTATGTTCTTCCATCTGTTTATGTCTTGCTCAATCTCTTTTTTTCAGAGTTATGTAGTTTTCCATGTATAAGTCTTTTACCTCCTCAGTTAAGTTTATTCCTAGGTATCTTAATTTTTTGGTGCGATGGTAAATGGGATTGCTTTTATAGTCTCTCTTTCTGTAAGTTTATTATTGGTGTATAGAAATGCCATAGATTTCTTGGCATTAGTTTTATATCATGCTACATTGCTGAATTCATTTATCAAGTCTAATCATTTATTTATTTTTTAAAATATATTTTTAATGAAATTTTACAGAGAGGAAGAGAGAAAGATAGAGAGTTAGAAACATTGATGAGAAAAAGACATTGATCAGCTGCCTCCTGCATGCCCCTACTGGGGATGTGCTCACAACCAAGATACATGCCCTTGACTGGAATCAAACCTGGGACTTTTCAGTCTGCAGGCCGATGGTCTATCCACTGAGCCAAACCGGATTCAACAAGTCTAACAATTTTTTGATGGAGTATTTAGGATTTTCTATGTAAAGTATCATGTCATCTGCAAATAAGGACAGTTTTCCTTCTTCTTTTTCAATTTGGATGTCTTTTATTTCTGATTGCAATGGCTAGTACTTCCAGCACTATGTTGAATAAGAGTGGTGAGAGTGGGCATCCCTGTCTTGTTCCTGTTCTTAGGGGAAATGTTTTAATTTTTCCCATTGAGTATGATGTTGACTGTGGGTTTGTCATATATGGCTTTTATTATGTTGAGGAATGAACCTTCTATTCCCACTTTGCTGAGAGTTTTTATTAAGAAAGGGTGTTGGATTTTGTCAAATGCTTTTTCTGCATCAATTGATATAACTATGTGATTTTTATCTCTCAATTTGTTTATGTGATGTATCACGCTTATTGATTTGCAAATATTGTACCATCCTTGCATTCCTGGTATAAATCCTACTTCATCACAGTGTATAATCTTTCTGATGTACTGCTGGATTTTATTTGCTAGAATTTTGTTGAGGATTTTGGTATATATATAAATGAGGAATTTTGGCCTACAAATCTTTATTTGGTTTTGGTATTTGGATGATGCTGGCTTCATAGAAGGAGTTTGTAAGTGTTCTTTTTACTTGAATTTTCTGGAATAGTCTGAGAAAGATAGGTTTTAGTTCCTCCTTGAATGCTTGGTAAAACTTCCCTGTGAAGCCATCTAGCCCCAGGTTTTTGTTTGCTGGAAACTTTTTGATGACTGCTTCAATTTCTTCCATAGTTATCAGCATATTGAGGTTTTTAGGATCTTCCTGAGTGAGTTTCAGAAGGTTGTGTTTCTCTAGGAATGTGTCCATTTCCTTTAGGTTGTGTAATTTGTTAGAATAGAGTTGCTCATAGTATTTTGAAACAATCCTTTGTATTTCTGTGGGATCTGTTGTTATCTCACCTTTTTCATTTCTGATTTTATTTGGGTCTTCTCTTATTGCTTGTTGGTGAGTCTGTCTAGAGGTTTATCAGTCTTGTTTATCCTTTTGAAGAACCAGCTCTTGTTTTTGTTAATCTTTTGTATTGTTTTTTTGGTCTCTATCTCATTCATTTTTGCTCTGATCTTTATTATTTCCTTACTTCTGCTCACTGTGGGCTTTTATTGTTGCTCTCTTTCTAATTCTTAGAGTTCTTGAGTAAGATGATTCATTACCTTTTTTTCTTGTTTTTTAGGTAGGCCTGTAGAGCTATAAATTTATACAGGCCTACCTCAAAACACAAAAAGCTTCCAGCAAACAAAAGTTCAGAACTAAACAGCTTCACAGGGGAGTTTTACTATAGTATTTGCATTGTTGTGTTTTTATTGTCATTAGTCTCCTAGATGTTTTTAACTTCTTCCTTAATCTCATTGATAACCCAATCATTGTTTAACAGCATGCTATTTAGCTTCCAAGTGTTTGAATTTTTTGGAATGTTTTTATTGTAGTTTTTTTCTAATCTTATGCCATTGTGATCTGAGAAAATGCTTGATATGATTTCAACATTTTTGAATTTGGGGAGACTTTGCTTGTGACCCAATATGTGGTCTATTTTTGAAAATGTTCCATGTGCACTTGAGAAGAACGTATATCCTTGGCTTTGGGGTGAAATATTCTGAAGATTTTAATGAGGTCCATTTGATCTATTGAGTTATTTAGAATTGCTGTTTCTTTGCTGAATTTTTATCCAGTGATATCAGTAGTGTATTAAGTACAGTGGTACCTCAAGATATGAGATTTTGAGATACAAGCCGTCGAGTGAGTGATTTTTGCTTTGAAATAAGAGCAACATTTGAGATAGGAGTAATCGCATGGATCGGCTGGCTGCACACGACCCACCAGTTTACCCCGACTTGAGCGTCTCATAGTTTCCCATGCCTCAAGGTTACGGAACGAATTAAACTCGTATCTCGAGGTACCACTGTACCTACTGTGATTGTATTGTTGTCGATCTCTCCCTTGATAACTTTCAGGAGGTTTTATTTATTTATTTATTTATTTTATGTGTTTGGGTGCTACTGCACTGGGTGCATATATGTTAACCAGAGTTATATCTTCTTGTTGAATTGCTCCTTTCAGTATTATGTAGTAGCTTTCTTTATCTCTTCTTAAGGCCTTTACTTTGAGGTGTATTTTATCAGATATAAATATCCCCACCCCAGCTTTTTTCTCATTTCCATTTGCCTGATAAATGTTCTTCCATCCCTTAACTCTCAGTCTGTGTGAATCCTTTGCTCTGAGGTGGTCTCTTGTAGAGAGAAAATATATGGGTCATGTTTTATTATCCATTCAGCTACTCTATGTCTTTTGATTGGTGCATTTAATCCATGTACATTTAATGTTATTATTGACAAGTTCATATTTGTTGTCATATTTTTCCTTAGTGTTTGTGTTTCTTCTTGTTTCTCTCTCTCTCTCTCTCACTCTCTCTCTCTCTCTCTCTCTCTCTCTCACTGTAGTCCCTTTAGCATTTCTTGCATTGGTAGCTTGGTGGTGATATACTCTCTTAGCCCTTTTTTGTTTGTGAAGCTTCTGATTCCCTCTTCAATTTTGAATGATAGCCTTTCTGGTTTTAATATTCTTGGGTTCAGTGCCTTGCTTTGCATCACTTTATATATTTCATTCCATTCCCTTCTGGCCTGGTGTGTTTTTTTTTGAGAAATCAGTTGATATTCTAATAGGAGATCCCTTGTAGGTAACTTTCTGTCTCTCTCTGGCAGCCTTTAAGATTCTTAATTTGTTGTTAGTGTTCGCCAGTTTGATTATGATGTTTCTTGGTGTCGGTGTTTTGGGGTTTAACTTGTTTGGGACTCTATGTACTTCTTGGACTTGCATAATTTTTTTCTTGTCAATATCAGGGAAGTATTCTGTCATTATTTACTCAAACAAGTTTTCTATTCCTTGCTTCTCTCCCTCTCCTTCTGGTATCTCTATTATGTGAATGTTGTTTCATTTTGTGTTGTCCCAAAGCTCCCTTAGGCTATTCTCTTCCTGCTTTTTTAGTGTTCTTTCCAGTTGCTGCCTTGTTTGTGTGTTTTTTTCCTATCTCGTTTTCTAATTCATTGATGTGGTCCTCAGCCTCTAGTAGTCTACTGTTTAGGCCTTCCATTGTGTTCTTTATTGCAGCTATGTTGTTATCCATCTCTTCTTTCTTTTCATGTTGGTGACATTCTCATTCAGTTCCTTATAGTTCTCATTGAGTTGTATGTATTTGTCATTGAATTGTCTTCCAACCTTTTAATCATCCTTAAAACCATCACTCTGAATTCTTTCTCTGATAAGCTGCTGGCCTCAATTTCATTGAACTCCCTATCTGGTGATTCCTCTTTTTCTTTACTTTGGGGATTGATCTTTTGTCTTACCATGTTTTCTTGTAATGTTTTAATTGTAGATCCAATTGCTTTTCTACCCAGGTTCCTTTGGGAATGGTGCTACTGGTGTATTTTCTCAGTTATCCTGTGCTTGTTAATCTATTGTAGCTCCATACTTGATTTATTTGTGTTGTCTTGATATAGAACTGCAAGCTTGAGAGGCACAACTGTGGGGTCTAGAAGTTGGCAGCCGTGGAGGAGAGTGTCCCTATTTTTGCTGTTTTGCATCCTCAATTGTGATCATGCATGCCCAGTGGGGACTCTCAGTGACACCAAGAAACTGTCTGTCTGGGTGATGTGGCTCAGAGTGCCTACACTCTGGGGAGGCATGAATGTGATGCCCAGAGTTCCATAATTGTGGGGTGGGCAGACTCAGCTTTTGCTGCTGCACCTGTGGTGAATAGGCATTTACTCCCAATGGTGGCTCATAGGAGCACCCATCGTAAGTTTTCCAGTGAGGCACACTGAAGCACTCTGAAGGGCCTTGACAGTGTAGCTGTGTAATTGAAGTGTCTGTGGCCAGGTATCCAGGATGAGTGAATTGAAAATTTCTACTGCTGGGGGAAAGGGGAGAGTGTACTCCTGTTTGTTCGATACCCAGGGAGAGCTCACAGTGGCTCCCAAGAGCTCCCTGAACATAGATAGGCTTAGGGTGCCTGCCTATTGGAACTGTGCACTTGTGGAGGTACATTTGCCATATGTAGTGCTCTAAGACACTCTGAGGGGTCCTGACACTGAGGTTGAGCCTCTGGGGTAAATGTGGCTAATTATTCAGAAAGAGTGAATTCAGAATTTTTACTATGGGCAGGGTATCCTTGTCTGTGCTGAATCACACCCAACAGAGACTCCCAGCTGCTCCCAGAGTGTGCCAAGGATAGATGGGCTCAGGCGTTCTGTTCCTTTGTGGAGGAGCCTTTGCCAGCACAATGCTTTGATGCATTCTGAAAGGTCCTGCACTGAAGTTGAGCCATGCTGCCAAGTAGTGCACCTTTGGAGGGGGAGGTCCCAGAATCCACAGGTCTGCAGCTGTGGTATCAGGATTTTGGCTGGAGTGGCTGCTGTGTCACAGGGCAGTTCCAAGGCCTGTCTGGTTGGTGGTGTTAATGAGTTCCTAAAGAAAGGCCATTTACCCCTTCAAGATAGTGTGAGCTTCATGCCTGAGTCCCGTAGTCTGGGGAGCACCCAGAGCAGTGGTAGTCTCTCTTTGCCCAAAAGAGCCTGGACTGCTAGCCCCTGCTGCTCCTGTGAGTAACTGTCTCTTACTCACTCACACACACAATACATACATCCACACATTCTCCTTTCATCCCCTAACTTACTTCCTCTCTTTCATCTCTGTCCTGCCAGCTGCCATCTTTTCATCATCAAAAATTCTTCCAGTTCGGTTTTCTAACCCTTTCTTTTCTTCTTTTCATTTTGGCACCCCTATTGTTGCTTCATTTCATGTTGTCCCAAAGCTCCCTCAGGCTTTCTTCTGGCCTTTTGATTTTTTTCTCCAATTGCAGTTCAGATTGGGTGTGTTTTGCTTCCCTGTCTTCTAATTTGCTAATTATGTCCTCTGCTTCTCCTGGTCTTCCTTTGAAGGCTTCTATAGTGTTTTTATTGTAGCTATAGTAGTCTTTATTTTCTCCTGATTCTTACATGGGTTGTTGATTTTCTTATCCATCTGGTTTATGAACTGTATGATGCTTATTCTGAATTATTTTTTTCCTGACATATTGCATGCCTCCATTTCATTTAATTCCTTTTCTGGCAATTCCTCCTGTTCTTCGGCAGTTGTTCTTTTGTATCCCCATATGTACTCTCACTGAAGGATCTAGGTGTTGAGTTGCTCAGGGCCTCTGGCTGCAGCATTTGGCTTGGTGGCAGGTTGCATGGTTGTGGGTGGTGGCTGCTCCTTGGGTGATTGCAGGGTCCTTAATTTTTTGCTAGTTCTTAGTCAAAATCATATCTCAGTCCCTGGACCCACCAGAACAGTGGTTCTCAACCTTTCCAATGCCAAAACCCTTTAATACAGTTGCTCATGTTGTAGTGACCTCCAACCATAAAATAATTTTCATTGCTACTTCACAACTGTAATTTTGCTACTGTTAATGAATCATAATGTAAATATATTTGTTTTCCAATGGTCTCAGGCTCTACAGTAGTGATTCTCAACCTGTGGGTCATGACCCACAGGTAGAGAATTGCTAGCAGGGTCACTTAAGACTATCTGAATGGCTCTTCAGAGTTTTTCTGAATTAGTTCATGATGTCCTGGCCTTCATATTCCTTGACTGAGTCATTGGTTGAAAGTGAATGTGGAAATAGGCATGCCCTTGGGTGACCAATTCAGATAAAGCAATTCCTGAATAACTGATAGCTAAGGACTCTTAGCCAAAGGCACTTCCAGCTGCAGGGACAAAGAATGGTTCACTAAAAGAGGATGTCACTAAAAGGTGATTCATTTCAGTAACCCCACATACTCCATATTGAGTCAGTGGGTAAATTTTATCTATAGTTAACATTTTGTTGACTTCTTATCTGAGCTTCAGCTCCATATGCCCAACTATCTATATCATATCTATAATTTAATACATTAAGGACACTCCCAACTCTGTACATCCATAATGGACTCATAGCTTTCACTCATGTTCTCCACAAACACCACTAACCCTATTTTTTATTTTCCTTTCTTCATAGATGAAATCATCATCCATTTATCCCATAAATTGTCAATCTCTCTTCTTTGCTCTTTTTGCAATCTCCATATTTAATAATAACTAAGAATAATTCCTGACATCTTTTGAATACATTTGCTCCTTTCTCTTTTCACAGCTAAACCTCTAGTTCATGTCACCATTATTTCTTGTCTGGGCGGCTGCATTAATATTCTCACTAGTCTCTTTTGACCATTTTTTTGCTTCTTTTCCTTCTCTTTCTTGTACTGAAAGCATGGTAATGTTTTTATAATCACTGCCCTGCCTAAAACAGAAATAATTTGTTCTTTTAAGATAAGGACTAACAGTTCTTACATAAACTGCCATGTTCCTCCTTAACTCAGTAGTAGAACCTCATAGTCTGATTCATATATACTGGCCTTCTTTATACTGTTTAAATGTGCAATGCTCCTTCCAACCATAGGCCTTTGTTCCATTTATCTGAACAACTCCTTTACTTTATCTTCATCTTTGTCTACATAAATTCTAAACAAACTTTAGATTTCATGTCAGTAATTATTTCATTGAGATTTCCCCAAGTTCCTTAACCTGTACTGAGTTCCCTTGTTATATTAGCTCATAACACTTTTATCCTTCTCTTTATGACAAATTTTCAAATATAGATTAATTTTTAAATAATGGCTTTTTTTCTTTGCTTTGAAATGTAATTTTCATAAAAACAAAGACTCAGTTTTTGCTTATAATTGCATCTTCAGTCTCTGATATATTGAAGGAAAACAGCTCAAACAACTCCCCATATCAAAAAGTAAACCAAATTATTTCTGGGATAAATATTCTTCATGGATGGCTTTTCTATAATCAACTAGTAAGTAGGAGTTTTTTAATGGTTTTCAAGGTATTTTAAAAACCATCACTAGATTGCATGGCTTTTGGGGGGCAGATTGTACATGAGAAATGCTCATAGAAAAAGTAGAAATATAAAACTTCTTGTAGAGGCTAGACATTAAACCGAGTATGTGGGTGTGAGAGGAGAGAAAATTATCTGTAATACCTAGGAGCCTAATAATTTCAGATAAAATAACCATTGAGGCATTGTAAAGTACAATAATCCTTGAATAATGTTCTTTTGTTCAATCTTGTTTTCTTATAACATTGAGGAGAAAAAAAATAATTGATTCCTGGTCGCTGTCACTGTCTGTGTGGTTTGCATGTTCCTCCCAGGTCTGCATGGGTTTTTTCCTAGGTACTCTGGTTTCCTCCCACATCCCAAAAATGTGCATGTGAGGGGAACTGGCTTGTCTACATTGTCCCATCTGAGTGTGGGAGTGAGTGAAGCACCCTGGAAGGGAGAATGTCCTGCCCAGTGTTAATTCTTGCCTGGCACCTTGAGCTTTGGGAAGAGGTGTTGGCCAACCCCACACATGAACCAGAATCAAGGGGTTGGAAAATAATGATCTTTCTTGTTTTGATTATGTTTTGAATGTTTAATATTAGAAGTATTTTGGGTCTTTACTTAGAAATTCAGTGATGTTTCTGTGACAAGAAATATGCTTGTGAACTTAATTCTTATTCATATTAATTAACCAAGGTAAATTTGGTTTTGTTATAAATCATTTCACTTAAAGTTACAGTGTCCAAGAATTTGTTGGTGACATTAAGTGAGGACTTACTGAAGCAGGTCATAATTTTTAAGTTAATATTATTCATTTTGGGAACATACCATTTAAATAATGTCATGATTATAATTTCAATGTCATTATTCATTCTGAAATACTTACAGATGAATATAAATTTTGTGTCATTTCAATATATTAAATATCTTATCTAATAAAAGAGTAATATGCAAATTCACTATCACTCCAACACACAAGATGGCTGCCCCTATGTGGACACAAGATGGCCACCACAAGATGGCTAACAGGGGATGGCAGTTGGAAGGGACCAGGCCTGCAAGGGAGGGCAGTTGTGGGTGATCAGGCCAGCATGGGAGGGCAGTTGGGAGGGACCAAGCCTGCAAGGGAGGGCAATTGGGGGCAATCAAACCTACAGAGGAGTGCAGTTATTGGTGACCAGACTGGCAGAGGAGGGAAGTTGGGGGCAATTGAGCCTGCAGGGAAGGGTAGTTGAGGGGGACCCAGGCCTGCAGAGGAGAGCAGTTGTGGAGGACCAGACCTGCAGGGTAGGACAGTTAGGGGCGACCAGGCCCATAGGAGAGGGCAGGTAGGGGCAAACAGGCTAGCAGGGAGCAGTTAGGCATCAATCAGGCATGCAGGGGAGTGGTTAGGGGGTGACCAAGCTGGAAGGCAGAAGCAGTTAGGGACAATCAGGAAGGCAGAGAGGTGAGTGGTTGGGAGCCAGCAGTCTGGATTGTGAGTGGGATGTCCGACTGCCTGTTTAGGCCCGATCCCAATAGGATCGGGCCTAAACAGGCAGTTGGACATCCTTCAAGGGGTCCCAGATTGGAGAAGGTGCAGGCTGGGCTGATGGACACATCTCCTTGTGCATGAATTTCATGTACCAGTTCTCTAGTAGTTGTAATAAAATCTAGTAAAAACAAGATGTAGCTCTAGTTGGCATGGCTCACTCAGCAGTTAGAACATTGGCCTATGGACCAAAGGACCAAAAGACCACAGGTTTGATTCCTGGTCAAGGGTATGTACCTCAGTTGCAGGTTTCCTAGTTCTAGTAGGGGTGTGTGTGGGAGGCAACCAATCTACATGTCTCTCTCACATTAAAGTTTCTCTCTCTCAATATACATGTCTCTCTCACATTAATGTTTCTCTCTCTCTGTCTCTCTCTTTCTCTCTCTCTTTCCCTCTTTACTTTCCTCCCTCCTATTGTCTCTAGAAATCAATACAAAAAAAATCCTCAGATGAAGATTAAAAACAAAAACTAAGATGTATACTAATGTAATCAAAGTAAGTAAAAATTACTTTGTTTTTCTATTATAAGAGAGCAAACTGGTACAGAACTGGCCTGTTGTAAATAATCTGTAAAGAGGAGTTACTATGAAAACAACTGTTTTAGGCATGGAACACTAAACAGCACAAAATTGTGATATCCGAGGGGAACAAATTAGGTGAGCTCTATCATCACAAGGTAAAAATAAAAATATATATTTGAAGAAATTTCTGGACTGTGGTTCAGGGCAATGAACCTCTGATAGAATCTAACAACTTCATTAAGTAGAAATGACAGAGATCAAAGGTCAGGGAGACCAAATGGCTGAGAAATCTAAGATGAGGAAGGTTACATAAAAAGAATTCTGGAAATGTGGATAAAGGTCTTCATGGGTCTTTGTTTGAAGGCTCTACATGTGTATTAGGTAAAACTCAAGATACTAGATAAGAACAACTTCTGAGAAAAGAACAATTACTGGAAAGCTATAAGGCAAAGAACTCCCAGAGCTCAGAGAAGGAAGAAACACTCAAATTCTTCCAGCCAAAGCGAGAAGACCTCATTAAATACATAGGGCATTGAGCAGAGACCACAGAATGGTGACACATTAAAACAGCACAAAAGTAACCTCAGGAAGAAATACTCTTGAAACACCCTAAATAAATCCAATATAGTAAAAGGCTAATATGCAAATTTTCCCCTTGACTGGGAGTTCTACCAGTAGTTCTACCAGGGGTTACAGTCAGCCTGTGAAACTCCCACATTCCTTCCCCCCGGCAGGCTTCACCCAATCGGCTTCAATTGGGGCGGGCTGGCAGGACCCCACCTGTGCACGAATTCATGCACCGGGCCTCTAGTTTAAAAATAAACGTTGAAAGGATGAATCTGATCTGCAAATAACCTTACTACTTTTCAGGTAAAGCCCAATATTCCTTTGAAGAAAATTGTAAAAACATCTAGCACTTAATATAAGTTCATAACATTTAGTATCCAAACAAAAACTTTTTAGTTACTTTTTAGAAGAAAAAAATATGTCATAATGTAGAGAGAAATAAGTAAATAGAAACTGAAAATAAATTGACAGAGATGATGGAATTAGCAAATAAGGACACAAAGATAGCTATTGTTAATATGTCCTATTTTTTTAATGATCTAAAAAAAATGTAACTATAATAAGAAAAGAATTAGAAGACATGAAGAAGATGAAATGATACTTATAAATATGAAATGTACAATATCTTATATAAAAATTTACTGGAAATAATTGCATATAATAATATAATCTATAATAATAAAAGCATAATATGCTATTTAGACCTGATGTCCTTCCGGATGACCTTCTGTACAAAACTGTGGAGGCAGGGGCCAAGGCAGAGGTGGCAGAGGCAGGCAGGGGCTGAGGCAGAGGTGGAAGAGGTTCCCTGGCCACTGCAGTGGGTAGGGGCCAAGGCAGAGTTGACTGCTGTGGTAGCAGGGGTCAAGGCAACCACTGCGGCAGCAGGGACTGAGCACTTGCACAAATTTTGTGCATTGGGCCTCTAGTATAATCCTATCTAATAAAAGAGTAATATGCAAATTGACCATACCTCCACTAAACTACAAGCCATGCCCACAGCAAATCAGGAGCGAGTATGCAAATTGATCCCAACCAAGATGGCTGCAGCCACAAAGTGAGCAGGAAGGAGGCTTGGGTTTGCTCCGTGATGGAGAAAGCCAAGATTTCTGCACACCTTGGCTGGCCAAGTGCTCCATTCCAGGCTACAAAGTTTCAATTATAGAAGATAAATAAATCCCCCCAAAAATGACAACAGCCATGGAGTTGGAGAGAGCAGGAACCTGGGGTTGCTCCCAGCAATGGAACAAAGTTTCAATTATAGAAGAAAAAAAAAATCCCAACAGAAATGGCTGCTGCCACGGAGCAAGCAGAAGGCTTGGCTCCAATCCAGGCTAAAGTTTCAATTGTAGAAGATAAATAAATCCCAGATAATAAGGCCTCTTCTTAGGTCACCAGGGGGCATGGCCAGCCTGCAAACCACCACAGGCCCCTCTCCCAGGCTGTCCCTCACCTCAAGGAAACCCCCACCCTGATCTGGGACACCCTTCAGGGCAAAGCAGCTGGCCCCCATTCATGCACCAGGCCTCTATCCTATCTAATAAAAGAGTAATATGCCGATTGACCATCACTCCAACACACAAGATGACTCCCTCCATGTGGTCACTCACTCCCAGGTGGACAGAAGATGGGCAGCAGAGGAGGGCAGTTGGGAGGGATCAGAACTGAAAGGGAGGAAAGTTGGGGGTGATCAAGTCTGCAGGGGAGGGCAGTTGGAAGGGACCCAGTCCTACAGGGGAGAGCAGTTGGGAGGGAACAGGCCTGGAGGGGAGGGCAGTTAGGGGCAAACAGGCTGGCAGGGGAGCAGTTAGGCATCAATCAGGCTGGCAGGGGAGTGGCTAGGGGGTGATCAGGCTGGCAGGCAGAAGTGGTTTGGGGCAATCAGAAAGGCAGGCTGGCAAGCAGATGGAAGCCAGCAGTGCTGGATTGTGAGAGGGATGTTTGCCTGCTTGTTTAGGTCTGATCCTACTGGGTTTGGGCCTAAATGGGCAGTTGGATATCACTCTAGGGGGTCCCATATTGGAGGGGGTGCAGGCTGGGCTGAGGAACACCCCCTTGTGCAAGAATTTCATGCACTGGGCCTCTAGTATAATCTTAGCTAATAAAAGAGTAATATGCAAATTGACCATACCTCTGTTACACTCACCAGCCATGCACACCATCCACACCCACCAGCCAATCAGAGCAAGTATGCAAATTAACCCAACCAATATGGCTATGGCCACCGAGAGTGCAGGAGAGAGGCCTGGGTTGTTCGTGGTGATGGAAGAAACCAAGCTTTCTCCAACCCTGGATGGTGGAGGTTAAGGCCACCAAGTTTCAATGGCTGTGCGAGCAGAAAGCTTGGCTCCACTACATGTTACAAAGTTTCAATTGTAGAAAATAAATAAATTCCAGATACAAGGGCCTCCACTTGGGTTGCTGGGTGGCATGGCTGGCCTGCAAACCACCATAGGCCCCTTGCCCAGGCCACCCCAGGTCCCAAGGAAATACCCATCCTGATCCAGGACACTCTTCAGGGCAAACCAGTTGGCCCCCACCTGTGTAATAGGCCTCTATCCCATCTAATAAAAGAGTAATATGCAGATTGACCATCACTCCAACACACAAGATGACTTCCCCCATGTGGTCAAAGATCCTGCCCCCATGTGAACACAGATGGTCATCACAAGATGGCCAGCAGGAGAGGGCAGTTGGGAGGGACCAGGCCTGCAAGGGAGGGCAGTTTAGGGTGATCAAGCCTTCGGGGGAGGTCAATTAAGGTGACCAGGCCAGCAGAGGAGGGAAATTGGGGTTGACCAGGCCCCCAGGGTAGGGCAGTTAGGGGCAAACAGGCTGGCAGAGGAGCAGTTAGGCATCAATTAGGCTGGCAAGGGAGTGGTTAGAGGGTGATCAGGCTCGGCCAAAAGACCCCTAACTTTCCCCCGTGCATAAATTTTGTGCAACAGTCCTCTAGTATAGATTAATATAATATAATATAATATGTAGTATATTAGCAATGCACAAAACAAAATTTGAAGACATTGTAAGACAATGGAATATATTTGAAATGAAACACACATACATACACACAAAAAGACTGAAAAAAATAAAGAGAGCTTTGATGACTTATGGGATATCATCAACCAGTAAATTATATGTGCAATTTAAGTCCAAGAAAGAAAGAAGTGGGGAAACCAATTTTTTTTTAAATTATGGCCTAAAATTTTTCAAATTGAAAAATAAATCTATAAACCTGAAGAACTATGAAGTTCCATGGACCCAACCTGAATTAGTACACACACGTAAATCTATATTTTCTCACATTATAATAATATTGCTAAAGATGAAGAATAGATAAAACAATCTGAAAAGCAATTAGTGCAGAAATAGAGGGGAAGAAATAGAATTTTAGCAGATTAAATTCTTCAGCCTTTGGATCAGAATCAAGGATTATTCTCACTACCTTCATTTAACATTTTACTAGAGGTTCTATCTAGTGCAATTATGTAAAATAAATAAGTGAATAAATTGCATAAAGATTGGAAAAGGAGAAGTAAACAGTTACTTTTTCAAGGATGCAATAAAGAGGCATAATAAAAATTTGAGAAATTTATGAAAACATATACTAGAACTTGCAAGTGACAAAAAAAGTTTAATATAAAAAATTGTATCCTATATATAGTAAACTTTTGAAAAATTAAAAATAAATTATACTATTAATGATGGCTTATGACTAATGGGCTATTTACAGAAACATTTCATAAATAATCTGTGCAAGACTTATTAATGAAAATTTCAAAATATTGCAGGGAAAAAGTTTTAAAAATATAAATAAACTAGAAACCTGATGCATAGATTCGCACACTGATAGGGTCCCTCAGCCTGGCCTGTGCCCTCCTGCAATCTGGGACCAGTTGGGGGATGTTGGACTGCTAGTTTTGGGCCTGGCCTGCAGAGATGGGACTAAAACCGGCAGTCCAACATCCCCTGAGGAATGTAGTAGTGAATGAAGTGGCAGGAAGCGGGGGAGGAGTCTTAGCCCAGGCTGGGCACCACGCTGCTCTGGCTCATCCCGGCCCTGCTGCGCATGCTGTCACTGCCTAGAGGCAGGAAAGGCTTGTGCAACTACAGCTGTGCTCTCCAGCTGTGAGCTCAGCATCTGGTGCCCATCAGCTGAGCAGAGCTTCCACTGAGAGAGTACATGGACTACCATGGGGCAGCTCCTGCACTGAGCGTCTGACCCCTGGTGGTCAATGTGCATCATAGTGACCAGTTATATAGTCGACTGGTCAAATGGTCAACTGGTCATTTAGTGTTTTATATATATAGATGGAGGGAGATACCATGTTTGTAAATTGGAAGATTCAATATTGGTAAGATTTCATTGTCCCCAAATTGATCTATAGTTTCAGTGTAATCTTAATCAAAATCTATGCAGGCTTTAAAAATATTTATTTTTTAATTTATTGAAATTGGGAAGCTGAAAGCAGAATTTAAAACTATATAGTTATGAAAAGAATCTAAATACCCAAAAGAAATCTGAAAAGGAACAACATTGAAGAATTTAATATTTCATTTCAAGCTTTACTATAAATCTAAAGAAATAAAGATAGTAGTATTGGCATAAAGATTGCTCTTTTTTTGCAAAAGTTTTAATTTTTGATTCATTATCTTTAACATGACTTATACTTTTTCTTAAAAGCAAGACATTGGATAACTGGAACTGAGGTAAACAGTTGTTTAGTCTGAGGTTTTATGTCATCTGCCAAAAATGTGGGCTGTATTTGAAGGTGAGTTCACTATGGGTGCTAGAGGCTCACGTTTCTCTAATGTCATTTTTTGTTTCTTTATTTACCCTATGTGCTTTGTGTATCCCAACTATTCTTCTAATGGAGTCTGTGTCTTACAGCTTTTCCAGCTGTTACCTACTGTTACTATTTAAGGTCTTGTTAATATGGTAGGAAGGTATGTGTGGGTCAGGAGATGCATTCCACAACAGTATGGTTGAATCTCAATCTTCTAGTGATTCTGTGTCCCGTGGCTGTGACCTCCACAAATGTTTCTTAGCCTCCCACCTCCTTCCTGGCCATATGTAAGGCAAGAAGACTAGAGTTGGCTGGAATTGGGTAACTGTCCCAAGTAAGGTAACCTGGAGAGTAAGCTTTCCTAATGGAAAATGATCTTGCTGTACTTCAAAATGAATGCTTTCCCCTTACCCTTTCCGAGACAAGAGGGGATTTTTCTTGGCATTTTACTGGGACAACCTGGTAGGTTCCAGGAGGCAAAAGCTATGAAAATGTGCACATCCCTGCCTCCATTCCAGCAGCACCCCCAAGAGTTTCTGATTCTCATGATAATCCACAATTAGCAACCAGCAATTTGTTGAAATTACCATGTAGGTGTTCCTGTCAGTTCCTGGCTCAATGATTTCTCACAGAGTGAGCTGATGTCCACTGTGACTCCATTTGCCCTATGATCTCAAGTCTCCAGTGTGTCCAATGGAGACTTATGTTTGTTCTTTTCCTATTATAATGATGGAAATACTAACTTCTAAGATCTTTATATGTGGGATCTGCCCTTCTGTCCTTATCATTTATTTGCTAACAACATTCTATTTTATTGTCTAAGTCTTTATTGTTATTTCTTTTTTTTTTTTAATATATTTTATTGATTTTTTACAGAGAGGAAGGGAGAGAGATAGAAAGTCAGAAACAGCGATGAAAGAGAGACATCGATCAGCCGCCTCCTGCACTCCCCACAGTGGAGATGTGCCCGCAAGCAAGGTACATGCCCTTGACCGGAATCGAACCCGGGACCTTTCAGTCAGCAAGCCGACGCTCTATCCACTGAGCCAAACCGGTCTCGGCTATTGTTATTTCTTGAAAAGAAAAAACTTTGCTTGCAGTAAATGAATGTCTCAAATAAATGAGCATGACAACAATAATTAAAATTAAAATTTTAATTATAAAACTCTATTAATAGGGGAACGTTTAAATAAATCATAGATTAATCATATAGAGAAATATCATGCAGCTGTGAAAATATTAGACAGATTTGTATGTTGATCACAAGGTATATAGTTAAGTAGGAAAAAAAAAGATTTGGTAGCATAATTTGTTCCCATTTGTGTTTTAAAAGAGGAATATATGCAGGTGTCATTGTGGTAAATGAACTTTGAAAGGATAAATAAGAAAATTGTTTTTAGTAGAGAACTGAGAAATGAAAGCTTTAAAAGTTAGATGGAGATCTTTTTTCATGATTTACCCTTGTGTCACTTGATTTTAACACATTGCTTTAAAAAATCAAGTTAATTTAAACATTAAAAAACCAACTTGCCTAAAATGCCTTAGATTTTTAAAAATATGGTGTGTCCATTAAGTTAATGAGACTTGGTGCACTGACCATTTTTCATTGTAAGAGATAAAATAATGAAAACTTATTTCTAGAAAGGAGAAAGCATCTGAAAAGTTATCAGAGAGAACTTGACTAGTGTTTGCAGATAAAGAAAGCAAAATATAGATAATGAGACATTCAAACATAGATACTGAGGGATTTAAAAATATGTTTTTTAATTGATTTTAGAAAGAGAGGAAGGGGGAAGGAGAGAGACACATAGATGACAGAACATTAATTGGCTGTTTCTTGCAAAGTCCCCACCGAAGATTGAGTTTGTAATCTGGGTGTGTGACCTGACTGGGAGTTTAATTGGCAACCTCTGGTTTTATGGGTTGATGCTGAAATACTGAGCCACACCAGCCAGGTAATACTGAGAGATTGGAAAGCAGAATGTTCATTTCTATTTTACTAGCTATTAAAGAGTAATGCTTGCCAGCATGAAGCACTACTGACTAGAGCAGCTGCAGATGAAAGTTAGTTTGTAGAGAGCAGGTGTAAAATGACAAATATAATTAATTAGGAGGCCTTGTTTTCCAGTGTGATGTTTGTTCATTAGACTAACCCATTGAAGTTACTAGTTACCATTACTTGACTGCAGTGGTAGTTTAGCCCTTCCATTTTTTCAAAATATTTCTGGAACTTTATTCTTTAAAGAAACCCCAGAACAGAGGCAATCATGTGGTATTCTCATTTTCAAAATGCATTTGTAGCAACAGTATCAAAGGCCTAAGAAAGGCATTGGCAATATCCTAAATCCTACATTCACAGTCATAAAACATGCAGCTTTGCTGCTAGCTGACTCTAATTCTCTCCATACATAATACCTCTAACACATAAAATTAAATACGGAATATATAGTAAAACCACACACGACTCATCACTTCAGCGATGCATTAGTAGGAGATGGAGAATCCACAGTGGCAGTGGAAATGGCACTGTTTCATGGAGTGGCGTGGAAAGCCTTTCAGGAGACTGATGCCTGCGAGGTTTCAGAGTAGTGAGCGGGTTTAGGGAAGTGAGCACACATAGAGCACTCTCCTGGGCTCAGCTCCAGTGTCTCATCTCCATCTGCCCTGTGTGACAGAAGTTGCCTTGTCTTCATCAGGCCCAGAAGCAGGGCCAGTGTGCACAAAGTTTGAACCATTGTTTCAGTCCGTGTCTCTGTCCCATCCAGCTAGCTTAGTCTGTGTTCCCAGCTGTGCTCTGGCTGGCACTGCCTAGGCTCACAGGGTCTGCCATGACCCAGGCAGCTAGGCCTCATGGCTACTATGAAGAGAGAATGCTGGAGCTGGGAGACAGAGAGAGGCAAAGAAAGAGAGGGAAAGGAAGGGGGGAGAGGGAGAGAGGAAAAGAGAGAAGGAGGGAGGGAGAGAGGGAGAGGGAGGGAGAGAGAGGGAGAGGGAGAGAGGAAGAGAGGGACAGAAAGGGAGGGAGGGAGAGAGGGCGAGGGAGGGAGAGAGCGAGCTGGCGCGGCGCGGGCGCGGGAGGGGGGGCTTTGTTAAATTTGGGTTATAGATCTCGGGCTTGGGAAGGTCAGGTGCTATTTCAAACTAACCCATAAACTAACCAATCAACTTCCCAATCTTCTGTGGGTTTGCACTGGACCCTCCCTGCAAACAATCCATTTCCTAGATCCTGGGTGGGGCGGGGGGCGGGTAGAGGGTGGGATGTGATTGTTAGTGGGGGACTGTGTCCCTTAGCCAATTCGATCCTTTCTCCAGGCTACCCTGACCGGCTTTTATGGCCACTATCTTAGTTGTACCACACATGCCTCACAATAGAAGCCCCTCTCCCTGGGCAATCTTCCATCTTGGCTTCTACTGTGCATGCACCCAGCAGAAGAACTTCCCCTTTATTGTTTTACCTCTCCTCACATAATCGCTGGGGAACAGATGGTGGTTCCCTGGGGAATATGTGAAGTTATAGCTTCCTAGTGAAGCAGACTCAATATTGGATGCAGCTTCCCAGTTTATTAGGCTTCTTAATGTCTCATTCCCTTTGCTCTCTTCCTTGGTTAGTTCTAGCTACCTGTGCTAACACTGTCAACTTCAGATAACCTCTGAGATAAATAAATTCCAAATTGCAACAGAGTTACACTGTCCCTTTAAAGATGTGGAAAGCAGGACATAGAACCCTTAAGAGATTCTTTGTCAAAAAGAAGAAAGGAGAAAGAAAAATTTCGGTCGAAGACAGACTCAATCATTCCAGAAAGTGAAATGTCAACATTAAACCATAAAATATGTGTGATAGGAAAAGTAATGGCCCCTAAAAATATCCCTATCCTAACAACAGAAATCTGAATATACTGCTTTACAGGACAAAGGGACTTTGCAGAGTGGTTAAGGGTAAGGCATTTGAGATGGGAAGGTGATCCTGGATTATCTGAGTGGCCCATTGTAATCACAGGAATCCTTAAAAGTGAAGAAGCTTTTCTGACTGCAGCTATACAGAGTGGGGCAATAGAAGATTTACAGTTGAGTTCCCAGCATACAGGGTTTATTCTTGTATTATTATTTGTTAATTTTGTCTTATTTTCCACACAGACAACTGTAAACCTACTTTTGCTCCACCCTATATAGAGAGATGTGATGTTGCTGGTTTTGAAGATAGAGAAAGAGGGAGATGCAAATCCAAGGAATTCAGGAGACCTCTAGAAGCCTGAAGAGGCAAGGACACAAATTGTTTCTTAGGGTTTCCAGAAAGAACGCAGCCTTCCCTAAACCTAGAGTCTGACCAAGTGAAGACCAATTTTCGATTTCTGACTTCCAGAAGTCTAAAATAGTAAGTTCATCAAGAATGATGGTGAGGATGTGGGAGACTAGGCATCTCATGTATTGATGATAGAATTTCCTTAGGGAAAGGAAAATGGCAGCCAATAAGAGCAAAATGACATCAAATTTAAAAACTACCTATGCATTCGTATTTTGGGCCAGCAATATTATTCCTAGAAGTTTATTATAAAGTTATATCTTCACCAATGTAAAGATACATTTACACAAGGATATTTATTGCAGTACTTTTTTTTAAAATTTTATAATTGAATATGTCAGAACATCTTGACTATGTAGAAGAGTGCAAGTTGAATGCTCTATAGAATGACCACATAGTAAAAAAACTCTGCAGCTGGTATAAAATAATTATGAAGATCTCTATGATCAGGTATAGAGTTATTTGCAAGAAACATCCAGCAGAAAATTATCTATTGTACACTAACTTTTGGTTAAGGAAATACAAAATTACACATGTTTTTTTTGTTTTGTTTTGTTTTGTTTGTTTGTTTTTACAAAATGACTCATAAGAAAGATAAACTAGAAAATAAGATTGCCAACTTACAGGGGAGGATGGAAATGAGGGTTAAGGACATGGGGTGACACTTTTCTAAGTGTACCTTTTAAATAGTTTGGACTTCTGGGAACCATGATACTATTGTATATATACAAAAGAACCAAAAAATAAAAAGTGATTTAAAAAATTGAATTTAAATGTGTTTCAAATGAATAACATTATTACACTGACTAGAGAGGAAACTTAAACGCAATCATTTTTGAGGTTTTGAAAGCTGTAAATAAATATCAAGCTCCAGGAAGTAGCTTTTTGTTTGTTTGTTTGTTTGTTTTGTTTACTATTGGCAGTGCTATGGCTTAACAATTGTCAACTACTTTCTCTATATTTGATGACTGGGCAATATATATTGAGTAAATATCTGAGTATAATATAAGCTAGATTTCTCATATCTGATGAGGGGATTGCAGATATAGAAAGGAGGAGACTAGAATGAGCCCTCTGTGGTTGGTAGTTTATCATTGGATTTTAGTATGAAATCGTTTATATAGATCTGTATGTATGTGTGTATGCATTTCATTATATAAACCCATTATTTTATATATTGTTTAAATCAGTTATTTATTTTCAAACATGAACTTTTGATTATTCATTCAGTTGGAAGACAGTAGCAAAGGTATTTGTGCATATGTGGCAAGCGACATGTCTTTAATCCTTATTTTCCTTTAAGGCAATATTCTCAAGCATTTGTATTCCTTAATTAGGGTGATTAAAAAGTGTGCTCAGAGAAAGGGAGAAATAATGTTAGGATTAAAAAATATATACCATTCTGAATGAATAACTGAGAATTGACTTTATGCATTTGTGATAATTGATAGTGCAGAGAATATTATAATTGCTCAAAGTTTAATAATTTTAAAATGACCAACAACATTTATAAAGTCTAGTTCTTTATAAGATGTTGGGAAAATTAATTATATTTGGCCAAATCTGATTACTCTAAGTTGTATGACTAAGCACTAAAATCATCAAGAAAGTTAACATTTGCAAGTAGCTTGCATTTTCAATAACCATTTGTGAAAATGTATTTTAAAGGAGAAAACAAAATTCGAGAGCAGCTTTATGGATTCTGCCATAAAACGCCAAAATGGAAAAGAGCTTTGGGCATAATCAGGAGTATGCTGGGGTCTCTGAGGGTCTTTTATCTTTCTGTATCTTGAATTCTTCAAGAGAGAAATTACAGGTAAGATACAGTGGTACCTGGAGATACGAGTGCCCTAACATACGAGATTTTTGAGATACGAGCCATTTTTGCTTTGAAATACGAACAACAGTTGAGATATGAGTAATCGTGCAGATCGGCTGGCTGCAAACGACCCACCAGTTTACTGCGACTCGAGCGTCCCATAGTTTCCCACACCTCAAGGTTACGGAACGAATTAAACTCGTATCTCGAGGTACCACTGTATTACACCTGTCTCATGTCCTGTGACAATTTAAATGTGATAAGGCATGTGAAGATGTCTGGAAATGGTAAGATATTACACCAATACTAACTGCCATGAATATGTTTGTCTGCTCCATTTTAAATGAAAGTTTGGCAGCTTAAATCCCTACTTGCAGACATTTTACTGTTTGCAGAATAGACTCATAAAAAGGCAGAACAACCTCTTACTGCTGTGCTTGCTGATTCATTTCCTGAACATGAAAGGAAATAAAGAGATAATTTATTCTACTTTCATTGATTGCTGAATGTCTCAGAGTTTAAAAAAATAAAAAAATTAGGGAAGATTAATGGATGCTTCAATGCCTAGGAAGTTCTACTTGATCAGCTGAAATTATAAGGAGTTAAGTTTAAATATTATAAAATTAAAAAACATGACTCAGGAAAAACACGACTCATACTAAACAACCTTTAATATGGTGTAATAAAGGTTGCAGGATCTCTCTGGCATTCCAATCAGTTTTATTTCAATCTTGTTTAAGAATTAAACCATTACCTTCTTGATATTGTAACCAAGCATGTAGAAATAATTGAATGTTGAGTCATCCTTCTAGAGGTCAATGGATATGTCAAAGCTAGTATTCAAAACCCGACCATGAAAAATGTCACAAGACTACATTGTGCAGCAGATCTCTGAAACTTGTTCATCTTGCACAACTGTGACTTTATACCCATTGAACAACTTCCCATATGTCCCTCCTCCTTTCCTGTGGTGACCACCATTCTATTGTCCAACTTCTCTACCTTTGACTATTTTAAATGCCCCATATATGAAGAATCATGCAGTGTTTGTCCTTCTGTGAATGACAACTCACTTAATTTAGTAATATGTCCTCTGAGTCCATCCATATTGTCTCAATGGTAGGTTTTTCTTTTCTTTTTTTAAGACAATAATATTCCATTGTACATATGCATCATGTTTTATTTACCCATTCAACTGTCAGTGGCCATTTAGGTTTCTTTCATGTCTTGGCTATTGTGAATAATGCTGCAATGAACATGGGGATGCAAATATTTCTTCCAAAATCCGATTTAGTTCTTTGGATATATTTCTGGAAGTGGGATTCTTGGCTCATACGGCAGTTCTGTTTCCAATATTGTGAGGAAACTCCATACTCTTTTCAATAAAACATGCCTATAGTTAAAAATAAGATATTATGCACTTAACATTTTATTAGTAAGATAGATCTCAGATAAGGTGTTCTTACCACAAAAATAAAGCAAAGCAAAACAAAGCAGAACAAAACAAAACAAAACAAAAAACACAGCGTTGCAAGGACATTTTCAGAGATGATGAATGTCTTTATTACTTGGGTTGTAATGATGGAAACACCTAATTATATACATTAATTATGTGGAATTTTTGTATACTAATTATATCTATATAAAGGTGAGAAAAATTATTGGGAGTGAACTTCTCAAATTTTTATATTCTCAATATTCAGGTTTTCCTAGGAGTGCCATAAGCATAAATGTGTGTATTTAATGGACCCCATGTCCCCAGAGGTCATCTGTTTAGAAAACATCATCCGAAGTGACCCATCACTGAGGAGCTGACATAGAGGACTTTACTAGCCTCACATTCTTTTATATTAGGCTTTTCAAGGAATATTTAGGAGTAGGATTATTTTCCTTTACTGAGATCAGAGAGGAGGAACTTTTAGATTTTAGGATATGGTTTTTATATACTTTTGAGTAATAGTTTATATAGTTTTTTTTTATCTGATAATAAATATTTTACCATTAGAAGGGCTAAAGGACAGATCATGAATAATGAGACTTGGTGAGGAATGCCAAGCTCCGTAGAGGTCGAATAAATTAGTTGTCCCTTAAATACTGGTGGGATATTGAATGTTGAACAATTTTATTAAAACTGATTATAATCACACTTTGGGATACTTTTCTTAAAATGTGAGAGAATGTGGCCAGGAAAAAAGACTATATGCACATTAAGGTAATTTATCCTTTATGAGTGTGCTTGGTTTGTTTATTCTTAGTCACAATGGTGACACTGAGGCAGCTTAGTTTAGTGGCTCTTCAAGAATTACCATTTGCTAACAAAAATTTTCATATGGAAGAGAAAATTACTTAGTATTTCTAAACTTGAATAACCACATAATTGTGATAATTAAATTGCATAATGTACATAAGACACTTAGTTTAAGGCTTGCTAAATAATAAGTGGGTATGCTATGAATCTTCATGGCAGCAAAAAAATCAAGTAATTTCTGGAGAACCTGTAAACTTATTGTGTCCCTTTTAATTGTTATACTATTACTAATAATATAATAATATGATATGGACCAATGTTTAACACATAACATGTGCCAGGCACTATTAAATTATGTCTATTAATTGCAGTTACTTTCAGAAGAAAATTTTAGAAAATTCTCTGGTATCTCAATGGAAGAGATAAAAACCATATGAAAAAAGAGGATCAAATTATAAGTAGGAAATAGGATGTAAAAATAAAGTATAATGAGCTGGAAAGATGAATAAATAAGGAAAAACTGAAAGGAAACTGAAAACATAACAGCAGAAGTTAATCCGAGTGAATGTGGTGAGAATAAAGAATGTTCTCATGAGATGCTCTCTCAGAGAACTATATATTTCAGTCCAGTAATGAATCTAGCTGAACACAAACAAGTCAGGGCATTGATGATATAGGCAGAGAGATAGGACAATATCCTAGAACAAGCTGCATTAGGCCAATAGGGGCATAATTTCTTCTTTTGAGAAAAATTCACATAACGTAAGATTTACCATTTAACCACGTTAAAGTATAGAATTCAATGGTTTTTACTGAATTTATAATGTGTAATCATCACCACTATTGAATTCCAGAACATTTTTATTACTCCAAAAGGAAACCACATGCCTCCCAATTTGCCCTCTTCCCATCCCCTGACAATCACTAATTTACTTTCTGTTTCTGTGAATTTATCTATTGAGGCCATTTCTTATACAGATAATCATACAGTACCTTTGTATTTTTCTTTTTTGTACTTTTGTGTCTGGTTTATTTCACTTTGCCAACCCGGAGTCCAGCCCTAATAGGGAAATCAAGGCTTGGTGGCTGGGGGGAGGGACTGGGAGGATGGCTGACAGGCCTCATCGGTGATCCAGGCCTATGGGTTGGGGCAGCTTCTGTGTTGAGCATCTGCCCCCTGGTAGTCAGTGGGTGTCATACCTACTGGCTAGTCAGCCACTTAGATGGTAGCTTAGCCTTTTATATATATATATAGATTTTTGTGTCTGCCCAGGTAGTGGCTGGGTGATGTTGGGAGAGCTCCTAACCTACTTTAAGTCTCCATTTCATATGTTGGAAAAAGTAAGAATAAATACTTACTTCATGTGAGACTTTAATGATATAGCTCCCATAAAAAGTAGATGTCCTTATACCTTTAAAATAATTTGTAGCTTAAAAATAATTTGCAGCATTAAAAAGCCACATGATATTCATTTTGGTATTTTTGCTACAAAATCTGTTGTCAAGGTCATTGCCAATTTTTTATTTGGGTTTTACTACCACTCTAAAAGGAACTCTGCTTCTCTGAGAAACTGGTGTTGCCTCTTCCCCTCCCCCTCCTCCCCTCCCCCCAGCCCTCCTCGCCATCCCCTCTACTCTCTAGTAATAAGAATGAGCTCATTGCTCATGGTTATTTTTTTGTCCTGGCTATAATTTTTGTACTGCACAGCAAGTGTATTAACTTGCCTAGTTGGATTATTTACTTCATTCTCTTTTTTGTGGCTGTGACTTTAAAATTTCTATTTGATTACCATATTGTTTAGGTGTTTCATTTTCAGCCATCTTGAATCCTTTTGGACAGAGGAGCAATCTGAATCAAATAAAAATGTTCCTTAGACTTTTGAAGTCTCTATTTCTTCATCTGACAAAAGCCCTGCTTATTTGAGAAGGTTGACAAAATTAGGCAAGATAATTGAGTGAATTTTGAAAAACCAGACACACTGTACCAAAGTCAGTCACACCCAGGCATAATGGACCAGCAGTCACCGACATGATGTCAGTGCCTCTCAAATTCTCTTCAGCACAACCCTTATTTCTGAGCTCAGAATTAATTCCATCAAATATTTTGAAAGTAAATTTGCAGTTGGAATAATACATGCCAATACTTAATTCAATGGCCCTGAATGGAAGAGAAGATCATTTAGATTTGGAATTCTGACAAGGATTATAATTTGTATCCTACAGTATTTATGGCGAGGGCATGATAAAAAGAGAAAAATTAAAGATGAGAGA
Organism: Lasiurus cinereus; assembly: GCA_011751065.1. Taxonomy (NCBI): domain Eukaryota; kingdom Metazoa; phylum Chordata; class Mammalia; order Chiroptera; family Vespertilionidae; genus Lasiurus; species Lasiurus cinereus. The sequence continues at coordinate 3,673,863 of JAAGEH010000101.1, forward strand.
AGAAGAAACTCTCTGAGGTTACAGTGATTGCTTTAAGTTTCCTTCCTACCCCCACCCATGAATTTGAACCCCCTTTCCCACTGGACCCTGTTCATACAGACACTGCTTTCTCTCTCTCATTTCTGAGCCCTCTATTTTGTTTTGTTTTCTAGCATCAACTTCAAGATCCCAGAGCTTATAGTGGAGAAGTGTCAGGGTTGGCCATGCCCACAGCAGGTACTTCACTGCTTCATTAGGAAAATGAAGACCTGGCTCAGAAGCTTAGAAACAATGCAGCCTTTGAAGTTATTTTTTAAATTCTTGTTAAAAATACATATTGCTTAACTAATTTTTAAAATTTATTTTATTTTTTTGATTAAATTTATTGTGGCATTGATTAATGAGATTGTATAGGTTTCAAGTTTACATTTCCATGACACTTGATCTACACATTTTATTGTGTGCCCCACTGCCTAAAATTGGATCATCTCTATCACCATGTATTTTAAAATAATTCGTGATCACTACAGACATTTTTATTGATTGTTTAGAGAGAAAAGAAGGGAAAGGGGGAGAGAGAGAAATATCAATGTGAGAGAGAAACCAGTTGCGTCTCGAATGCACCCTGATCAGGGATCAAACCAGCAATCTGAGTATGTGCTCTGACCAGGAATTGAACCTGCTCCCTTTCTTGTACTAGATAATTCTCCAGCCAACTGAATCACATCACCCAGGGTGATTACTATAGACATTTAAGACAACATAAGGAATAAATCTATAAGGACTCACAATTTGATCATGCAAAAATAATCACAATTATACTGTTTCCATCTCATTATACACAATTGTAATTTTACCACATACAAGTTTTGTTTGATTTTTAAAAAATAAGTGCATAATATAAGATCATATTGAGCCTCAGTATTTTCATTCATCAAATGTATATGCTAATTTATTTCTCAGAACTAAGTTACAGATTAAATGAAATATATGGATAAAAACAGCTTGAAGCATATTAAGTGCTGAGTAAATCCTAATTATTTTTTAATTGAATCAGAGTTTGGTCTTGGAACTGCATATTTCTGCCTTGTTCCATGAAAGGCTACATTTATACTGAAGTGGTGACGCAGGTGAGTGGAAACAAAGTATATACTGGGAAATTCCTTGGACTGAGAACAACCAGAATCTGCTTTCTGATTATGAGAGGGAAAAATAGGGCAGTACCAAACCTCAACACTTAAGCACTGCTATTTCAACCAAAAAAAAAAAAAAAAAAGCAAACCTTTCAAATTGTGTCCTCACAATAAAACTGGGCAGAGTTATTTCCTCTGCAGAAGGGACTGCTGATAAAAAGTAGGGGAAGGCATGGAGCATGTCTCTCTGAACAAGTGACCACTTTCCTCAGGGAACTGGTTTCCCAGCCTCAGTGCAATGACAGTAGAAATGAGTGCATCTGCTCCCTCATTCACTCTTACATGGGCCTGCCTCAAAGTGACTTTGTTAGCTCTAGCCAAATTGTGCTGCCACTGAACAGGGGGAAATATAATACAGGAGAGAAAACAAAGCATAACAACAACAACAAAAAATCTCCCAAACAGGCTTTTCTCTGAGGATGGAGCTAAAATCATTGACTTCAGTAGAAGAGTGACCAGGAACCTGCATTGGATCTCAGTGGGTATCAATAAGAACCTTGTCTGGTGCCCATGAGAGAAGCCCAGTGTGGAGCAAAATCCAATCACTTCAGAAGGATAAGCAAAAGGAGCAAGAATCAGTCATTTGATGATACGGTATGATGTGGTCAGAGCAAGAGTCAGAGACTGCTGTCCATCCAAAGACGGCTGCCGGCTGCCATTACCTCTTGAAATTCCTTATTCAGGCCTCTCTCTTTCTACTCCTCTACTACTCAGGTGACACTGAACTCTGACAAGTAACTATCACTTTCATTGGGATAGTGTTACAAGGCAGTAAAGAGCTAGGAAAACTCTAGCACAGGAGGAATAGGGAAACAAGACCCCACAGTGTGGGCAATTTGCAGCCAGTTTGTAACAAGCCATAATCTTCCTAAATCAAGAACATGAGAGCAAATGGTTAAAAAAACAAAAACAAAAACAAAAGACCCTCTGTAATCTGAGAATGCAGAAAGGTAGTGTGTGGGGGCGGGGGGGGGGGACCAAGGAAAAAAAAAACAGTTTTACTCCCTAAGCAGAGAAGCCCACAGTATCAAGACTTGGCAAGAGAAAGCTGCTGGGTGAATTCTGGGAAGGCCACAACAAAATAAAAAAGGGGCCTTGGGAATTAATCTGTACCAAAATAGTCAGTAGAAGAATTCTGAAACCTATAGACAAGAGGGTATATAATGCTTTGGACCCCCACTCAAGTCACTCTTCAGATTATTTGAGAGTCCATCTTCCCTTCATAAGCCAGATGTATAGGTTTGCTTGCTTTGCTTCTGTAGTAAAGGCGCATGCTTTAATTGCTATAATAAATGGGCTTAATCACAACACAATCAAGGTCTCTCATATAAATTTGTTTATATGAGAAGACAAAAATGGAGATTGGAAACAGCCCTTTCTCTCTAACTCATGGGGGTGCCCGGTAACACCCATTTGGTGTTACTGATATGTGCCTGTAGCAGCAGAAGTAAACAATGTGATTAGCCTCATAAATTCACTCATGTATTTATGCATTCAACATACACCTATTCACACATTTTTACTGAAAGCCAATGGTTGTAAAAGTCCCATTTTTAGTCTAATTCATGTTCATTTTAGGCAACTCTAATATAAATAAAATATGTGTTCTACTTTTAAGAATTTACGTCTAGTAAAAGAGGTAATGCTTTGAATATCAAAAATCACAATAAAAATCTATTAATAAGTTTATTGCAGAGGCAGAGACAGGGGGCTTAGTATCAGCAAGAATAGCTAGTTTAGCCCTGGCTAGTTTAGTTCAGTGGACAGAGCATTGGCCTATGTTCTGAAGGGTCCTGGGTTCACTTCTGAAATAGGGGCACATACCTCAGTTTCAGGCTTGATCCTGGCCCTGGTTTGGGCACACATGGGAAGCAACCAATTGTGTCTCTCTCAGATTGATGTTTCTCTCTGTCTCTCCCCCTCTAAAAATCAATAAAAAAATATATCCTTGGGTGAGGATTAAAAAAAAGAAAAGAAAGAATAGGTAGTTTACAGTAATTTGGGAGTTAAGGAAGTCCCCTCTCAGTACTCCAGGAGTTAAGGGTAAATGAATCTTCCCTGAATGACCATTCTGGATGACCAGCTTTTTCAGGACCTGCCCAACTATCTGAAATCCAAGTGAAAAAGTGCCCAAAGAACTGGAGGAGTCACCTATGTCAGTAAGAATTGGTCTACATGTCCTTCAGGTAATTAGCTTCTCTATTTCTGTGAATTTGTGATGAGTCTGAAGTGAGTTATTTTTTTTTAAAAATATTTTTATTGATTTCAGAGAGGAAGGGAGAGGGAGAGAGAGATAGAAACATCAATGAAAGAGAATTATTGATCAGCTGCCTCCTGCACGTCCCCTACTGGGGATCAAGCCTGTAACCTTGGCTGGAATTGAACCTGGGACCCTTCAGTCCACAGGCCAATGCTCTATCCACTTAGCCAAACTGGCTAGGGCTGGAAGAATTTCTTGAGGTGCTGGAGGCTAATTCCAGGGGGTTATAAGATAGGAGAAGTCATCAAAAGATTGAATGGACTCTTTCAGCAGGGCTGAAAATCTGCATGTTATTACCTGCTGCTGAAGGCAATTCCCCCAACCTGATGGTCCTTTATTGTTTAACAGACCTTACCTTTAATATGTATATCTGCTTCACTAGAGGAGAAAAAAATGTGTGAATAAAAAGCCCTGAGTACAGAGATCCTAGGAACTTAGTCACTAGAACTAACTTTTCGTCTGGCACCCCAAAATGCATTCCAAATTTATATTTCTTCTCTAGTCTCTTCATTCATTTATGCACAGCCCCTTTTGCAGATTCCTGAACCCTAGCAGATGCTGAGAACAACCCCAGCATTAAGGAAGCAGATACAATATATAGAACTGCAGGACATAGAAAAGTAAATATTTCTTCTCTCATCCTTCTTCCCTCTCCTGTTCCTGTGTGGCCTCCAAATGACCTGGAAAATGAGTGGAATTTACACATTGTGTTGGGCCCAGGTCAGAGCTGCCTCAGCAAAGCCTGTGAATGGACCAAGCTCAGCAGGAGATATCTGAGGCTGGGCCAAGAGAATCAGCAAGCTGACATCAGGTTGTTTTAGGGGATGATGACTCAGAGGAGAGGGCTCTCTCCTGACTCAGGAGCTGAAGTCAGAGAGGAAGCAGGGAGCGAGGGCCATGTCCCAGAGCTGTTCTCTGAGGGGATGAGGGCCATGTCCCAGAGCTGTTCTCTGAGGGGACGATGGGGATTGCAGCTGCTGCCAGCCTCTGACTCATTCATCTCCAATACGCAGGTCATAGCTGAGGGCATTTGAACACTGAAGACAGAAAATAAAATTCAATAGAACATTACTACTTACATGCATTTGGTGTTGTGGATTATTGGCTGTCTATTAGAAACAATGGTAGAATTTTAAAAGGTAATGGTGTCCAGCCTCCACCCCAGTTTAAATAAAAATTTCTGGGTATTGGACCTGAGCATTGGTGACTCCTAAAAGCTCTCATAAGATTTAATAAGTGGAAAATACCAAGAAAACTTAACCTACTTCAAAGTGATTCAAGTTTTGAATAACTAGTGAGTGATAATCTGTAAACTACTCAAATTGTTCCTGTTCATTTCCAAAACAATACCCCTCTCACCTGTATGATATTTTGTCATTTATAAAGCATGCCATGTATATGGCTTAATTTTATCTTTGTCTCATCCAGGAGGAAAATAGAAGAATTATTAACCCTATCTCTCTCATACCAATGTTTTTCTCTCCCTGTCTCTCCCCCTCTCTTCCACTCTTTCTAAAAATCAATGGAAATATATCCTTGGTTGAGGATTAACAAGAACAAGTAAGTTTCTTCTAGAAATCTCTCAGCAAACTTCTTCAAATAGCTCATTGGCCAGAATTGGTTTACATGCACACCCATGAACACCAACATTGGCTAGGGGACTAGAATTTGCCTAACAGGCATACACTTACCTAAAGTAATGCCTGTGCTGGGATTGAATCATTCCCATGAGAAGTGGTTCCCTGAACAGTACTGGAGTTCTGCTGGCCAGGAAGATGAAGGGAATGAATGGTGGTGTAACTTAAGAGGCCATTCATGTTAGAGGAAATGGAAGAAGCTAGATTTGGATTTGGATTTGGAAGTCAAATCTCAGCACTTGCCCTCAATATATAAGTATATATTAAATGTGTTTTTATTGATTTTAGAGAGAGATGAAGAGGGAGGGAAACATCAATGAAAGAGACTCATCAACATCGATCAGCTGCCTCCTGTACAACCCCTGCTGGGAATCGAGCCCACAACCCATGCATATGCCCTGAGCAGGAACCAAACTGGTGATCTCTTGGTTCATGGTTCCACATGAGCCACCCTGGCTGGGCTGCCTTCACTATATTTATGACTTTGGATAAGTCATGGTTTCTCCAACTTTCAGTTTTCTCAACTGCCAAATGGAGACCAAAATATGAGCTAAAGTGTAAGAATGTGTCCAGAAACCACCAGAAAATACCTGAAATATACTTGGTAAACAATAAATGTTAGTGCCCTCCTTCTCTTCTAACTTCTCTGCTTTCTTCCTGATACTTTCTAGTCCAAATATAGTTATGACTACTGTCAACTCTAGGTTAAATTGTAAGTTACTGGTAATAGTAAATCTATGGGAAGTAAACAATACTGGCTAGAAAGTTCTATAGAGCAAAAGGAGAACATGTGGACAAGAATAAAATAAAGATATAATAAATTGCAGCTTATAGACTTCTGACAAAGCCTTCTTTACTTAAAACTGTTTCTCGCACTGTGGCTCATTTGGTTGGGCATTGTCACCTGCACCAAAGGGTTGCTAGTTCAATTTCTGGTCAGGCACAAGCCCATATTATGGGCTCTATCCCTGGTGAGAGGCATGCAGGCGGCGAGCGATTGATGCTTAACTCTCACATGGATATTTCTTTCTCTCCTTCTCCTTTCCTCTCTCTCTAAAAATCAATAAAAATATATATTTAAAAAAAACACACATTTTCTCAGTTTCCAGGGAGTGTTTACCTATCAGAAAGTTTTGTTTTTAACTTTTTAAAATTTCAGATATTCCTTATTTCTTTAAATTTGTTGTTTATCAGGAGTGACTGAAATAAAAATGTGATTTGAGTCCCTTCATCATGTAAATGACTTTAAGAGAAAACTGGTCAGATAACTAGTATTGCTTCCCATTTTCAACCAGTATATAGGTATCATTGATAACTAGACAGCCAAGAGTGTGGCAAGAATACTCAAGGCATGTTACATAGTGCAACATGCCTGTCCATAGTGGGAGAAAGGAGACTAGGACATAATTAATGTGAACTTCTTGAGTTCATCAACTTTTTAAATGGTACGTGGACTTCTTTACTTTTCTAATAATGTCAGGGCTTATTACATTTTATTTGCTCACTTAAGAAAATGGGTAATTATATTTGAGAAAGATATTTAGAAACACATGCTTCAAGAAGAAATATTTTCTAAGACAAGATGACTATAGGACCAAATTGAGCAGAGTTGCTTGTATCCTATCCAATTTCTGCAACATGGGTGGTATCTTAAATGTAGATGGAAATGCCTAAGTGACTTACCTTATTTTCTGTTCACATACTTCTCAGAACCTGAGCAAGTGAAGAAGGGACTATTCCTGGAAATCTCTGCAGCCTCATCTCCCTGACTCATTCTCTAGGCTCTTCTCACAGGAGGTAAATTCCACTGAGATACATCCACCAAGATGTATGCTACAGCAATGGGTCTCAGCCTTTCTAATACCGCGACCCTTTAATACAGTTCCTCATGTTGTGGTGACCCCCCAACCATAAAATTATTTTCGTTGCTACTTCATAACTATAATTTTGCTACTGTTATGAATCATAATGTAAATATCGGTGTTTTCTGATGGTCTTAGGCTCTACAGCAGTGGTTCTCAACCTGTGGGAATGTAATGCCCTATCTCTGTTAATATTTAACCATTACCTTTAGGTATTTATTAGAAATAAATCCCCAAACTCTAAGAGATCCTTAGAAGCACGTGATTGGATGATAAGGCAAGATTATAGACAGATGATTGTTTTCCAACATTTTATCTACTCTCCTCAGATTTCTTGTTATGGACCCTTCTTGTTGCCTTCCCCCCGCCCCCCACTCTTTTATTCCCCTGTTTTACTCCTTTCTTCAGAACCTGACCAACAAAAAAGAATTTCCTATTAACCCTTTATAACCTAGTGAAAATGGAAGCCATGTTTGGTTAGTTCTCATAGAAATTATCATTTGATATTTGAGATATTATTTTGTACCTAGAGGAATCCCAATGTAATATCTTTGGAGAGGAAGAAGATAAAAGCTCACCATGCATGTAGCTACTAAGGGAAAGCTCCCTCTGGTATTACCCTCAATATGTTATTTTAGGATCTAAGCCTGGAATCGAGGCAGAGGCACTCTGGAAGGTGGTAGAAGGTTGGCATGTTGGAAAGAATCCTGTATCAAGGATGAATGAGAATGCAATAAATGTATTATTCCCAAACACCAAGCCAAAGTCAGTGAAAAAGGAATTCTGGATGGTGGATGTCACATCAAGTGGGGTCAAAAAGTTATGGATTAAATGATGCAGAAGTAGATACCCACACGCATAGATCAAGTTGGAGCAAAGACAGGCTACTTTTATTTCAGCCTGCATACACCTTTTTTTAGGATGACCTATTATCCAGCGTTTAGTACATTTGTTCAGTAACACAGGCTGACCTTTGGGATCTTATCTTAAAAATTCTTATTTACCATCCAGTAGACATTTTCAACATTGTTCTTTTAAAATTGGACTGGTTCTCTGTGCTAACAATTTACCAAATATCTCACAGTGTCTCTCTCCTAGGAATTTTCTTGGAATTAGAATAATACCTATTAACATCTGAGAATTTGAACAAAGTCATAGAAAAAATTACACTCTATGAATTCTTCTCCCTTTGAACGTTCTTTGTGTATAACAATTTTCTGGTCACCTTGTATTTCATTAGCAAATTAATATAAAGCTACCTTTAAAAAATTGTACAGAATTTTAATGACTATGTCAATACCAAAATTTATATTAATGCAGCTAGAGTATATCACTCTGAATTATGGACCGGATTCTAAATGTTAATGGGATAGCAAGAAATATTTTGGCAGGGTTTGAAGATAATATTTGCACAAATTAATTTCTTCTTGCAAATTGTTCACTTTTGGTCTGAGGAAAATGGGTAAGTGACTCCCTCTAGAGTGATTTCTCTGCTACTATATCATGCAGCTTCTGCAAAAGACTTATTTTTGGAATGGCAAGCCTAAAAATACTTTTTAAAAAAGCAAGAAAGAAAAGAAGGGGAAATAAAAAATGTGTCTGAGTTTTGAGCCATAATCTCCCCTTTTGACTAGAGATTTGCAAACATATTTGATTATAATAAAGAGCACTAGCTTGTTTTATTTTGATTTCCCCTCTCCTCCCCCCTCCCCCCCCATTGACTGGGGGTATTTGTATATCTTGAAATACAGTTCCAATTCCGAAAGACAGGATTGCCATATAATTCTTTCCATGAATTACTAATGTTCAGAGTAAAGAGTTGGTTTCATATTGAATTAGTGGAAGCGCACTGTGCTGTAGAATAAGTTTTTGCAGAATTTTCTGAGTTTTAACTGATTAAAGCAGACTATGATTGTGCTAAGGCACTCTGGCTTTTTATTGGCTTGGCATGTGAACAGATGTTTTTGCAGGAAATGTAAGCCCAGAAGAGCCAGACTGGCTGGATTCACATCTCAGATCCATCCCTATTAGATATGGTCCTGGGCACAGTGCTTTCTCTCTCTCTGGCCCATTTTCCTGATTGGCTAAGTGGAGATGATGGCAGAAGTATTTCAGCTTGCCATTTCAGTTCTGTGAGAAGTCCTGCTCAGAAACCTGGGCGAGAACTAACTTATACTCTGCCCTGTCCTTTAAGAGTGTTCATATCATAAATATACAAAAAATCCTCTATGTGGTTTAAATCTTTAAATGATACCTGGTCCTCTCTGCCAGTCAGAATCCATTGTCAGCCCTGCCACAGCTCACCCTTCACTTCCAAACAATCTCTCTACAACTAATACCATTCAGGTTTCAGGAAACCCAAAGCAAAACATTGCTGTGTCCTCAAGCTGTTAAGGTTTGCAGGTCATGGTGCTGCTGACCTCAAAAGTGGTCTCACATACAGAGAGCATGTAGGACTTGAGAAGTGGAAAGAATTGGGAAAGAGGAAAAAATCAACCAGCTTGTCAAACCTTTTCAGATAACATCTGTGTAATAGAATGGTTAATGAAATTTCATTTCCTAGGACTGCCTGTCATCCATTTTCTAGCACCTCTTTGGGTCCATTTCGTACTTCTAAAGGTACAAGTTAATGCAGCATTTAACGCTTGCCAATGGAGATCAAGTAATATTTTCTAATGTTAAATAATTCATAATGCTCTCAAATTTGTATATATGTTGGCGCAGACAGAATATGTTTAAAGCATTATATTGATTCTTTAACCTGGTGACTAAATTCCAGTTTTGTAAATAGTTTTCTTTTTATAGATATATTTCATAACATTTAACTTAATTTATAAAGGAAATTTTTTAAAAATATATTTTATTGATTTTTTCACAGAGAGGAAGTGAGAGGGATAGAAAGTCAGAAACATCGATGAGAGAGAGACATCGATCAGCCACCTCCTGCACACCCCACACTGGAGATGTGCCCGCAAGCAAGGTACATGCCCCCTACCAGAATTGAAAAATATGGAACGCTTCAAGAATTTGCTTGTCATCCTTTCGCAGGGGCCATGCTAATCTTCTCTGTATCATTCCAATGTTAGTATAAGTGCTGCCGAAGTGAGCAGTATAAAGTAAATTTTAAGAATATTTCATTTATATAATTTTGATCTAAGATATTTATATGCATTCATGTAATTTGTATTTTGCATTTTAATTTTAATAGATCTGAACATTTAGAAAAATAACATTTGAGAAGCATAAAATAGTCTTGATTTTGTATTTTCATATTTATTTTATTTTACATTTTGAGAAAATACCCATTTTGTACACTTGAATAAGATCTTTTGCTACTTTTTGGATAATTTAGAATGGTTATATATTGGGATCATAATAGAAACAAAAATATTAAAGTAGAGCTTAACAAAACCTAGAAGTATGAATAAAAAAATAGAAATAGAATATCTTCAGAAAGGCCATGTACTTAATGTTTAACAATTAGAAACAGTGAAAGTGAGCAGATTTCCTATGCACATAAGAAAAGCACTTAGGCTATTCCCAGAACTAATAAAGCCCTGATAAACCAGCAATACTTGGGAATGTTCAACAAACACTGAAATATTTGTGTGAATATATCTAATTCCAATCAGAAAAAAAATCATGTAATGTATTTAATATTTAGTCAAGCATAATACTTTGATGGTGCAAGGAACAATATTTTTACAAAAATATGAGTGGAAAATTTCTAGATTAAATAAATAGGGTATTGATAAGCTAGAATGACTAGACAGCTAAGACAGATAAAAATAATGGAAAAAAATGATTATTATTTAAGATGGAGAATTCAAGACGAGCTTACTAATTTATAGGAGAAGCAATAAAGAGAAGCAATTATACTTATAATAGAAACATTATACATTTCTCAGTTTAACTAGGTTGTACCAGAAATATTGCAAAATTATATTAAGCAAATAAGGTTCACTATATGAATTTTGAATTACCAACTAAAGAAAACCAAGGGATCAAAATTAATGAGTGTCTTATTGATTTTTAGCAGTACAGTTTTTGACTTAAGTGAAGATCTAAAAAATTACTTCTTAATTGTCCTCACTAATTTGAAAGATTGCATAGGGCAAGACTATTCTGAAACACTAATAAGGTTGTTGGGAAAAAAGTATATATACCAGGATTTTGATCCATAATTCAAAAGTATATGCTTTACATTGCGTAATCTATTCGTTTTTCTGTAGCAGACATGTCCTCAGTTGTTCCAATTTCATTGACATTCCTTGAAACCATGAAGAAATTATATGTAGTATTTTTTTATTTGTCCAAATAGGGAATTTCTTGATGAAATATGTATATTTGACTTCACAACTACCTTTGGAAAGACAATCGGAATGCTCTTTAAAATAATAAGGTTAACATACAAGAACAACTCTATACTAAAAAATTAAGCTAAGCAACATAAAATTTATGAAGGTGAGTTGTGTTTGGAAAAAAAGGGAAGCACATTTTGAATTTGTGTTCTCTGTAATTACATTTTCCCAATCACTTAAAAACTTATAAATGACTAGCAAAATTTACAAGAAAAACAAACAAACCAAAAAACCTTCAAACTGATCTGGGTTTTGCTATTCTACTTTTATAAAGATTAAAATATTTTTAAATCATTGTAGAGAACACTTTTGTCTAAAAAGACACCATGTGAAATATGCAATACTATGTGATTTCAGTAAAATATAAATTCTTGCATTTCCATAAAGGAGAATATTGACAGTAATTCTAGTGGTAGTATTTTCTGACATTAATACATTCAATCAAGATATAGTCTTAATTGAAATAAAGATTGGAATAAATTGAACAACATATTGATCATTTTTCATTTGATTTTCCAGCATTAAAAATTTTCAGCAAGAATAATTTTAAAATAATGATTGGATTTAGGTATTGCTTTAAGAGTTGATGAGTATGACAACAATTTATATCATATATAAATATTTTGATACTCTCTAATGAAAATACTTTATCACAGTGGTTTCAAAACATCTGAATTTAATATTGTGTAAGAATTGAATTAGTACTTACATTTTCTGTTGCCTGAACAGAGCAAATTTCCTTCAGATGGGCATTAATAAAAAGAAAAAATATCAGGACTACAGCGACTCAAGGTTGTCTAATTTAGCATTAGTTACTCTCACTGGAGCACAAATAACGTTAAAATCATTTTAGCTAAATAACTAATGCATTTTGCTTGATATAATGGGACAAAAGTAAATATGTCATGATTTATGAAATATACATGTCTATTCAATAACTCACTCAACCAACCATTCTCTGGCCTTTAAACGGAACATCCAGCCGTACAACAATAATTGAATTAGTCTTTGGTAATTGCTTACATTTATTGATTAAAAACATGGTCCTGCATAGTTTTAAAGATAATTGTATGGTCAAAGATTTAGATACTGTAGATAAGCATATCCACTGAATGTATCCATACTAGATTACTGGCACCCTGAGCAGTTTCCAATGGTTTGTGGCAGAAGAGGCCAGTTTACAATGAGTTGAGGAGTAAATGGAATCTGAGAACTTGGGTCTGAATCTTTTTTTATAAAGTAGGACTGTGAAAGAAAGAAAGGAGATAGTTCAACATTGATGGAAAGAAGCAATAGAGAAGTAAATATGGAGATAGACATGGTTTGTCTCTTATTTTTGAGAGGTGAAGAGGATCCTGGGTAAAATCATTATAAAACTTAGAAATGCTCACTGAAAATTTTAGGCTGGGAGACTAGTCCCCGAATTGCATGGTATCAAACTGTTCTTCACAAACTAGTTAGGATGCCAGTTTCTAAAAAAAAACTGATACGTACAAACACATATATGAATAAAACACAACTACACCAGCACTTTCTTATTTCCAATATAGCTCATATTTCCAATATTGATAAGAAATGCTTTTTACTTTTCATTGATTTCCCTGAAGCCTGTCAAGGGTTGAATAAAAAATGGCTATATCGTCATTTTACTTTCATGATTTGCAGCAAAATATTTGAAATGCTGAGGCAGGCATGATAATGGGGATGGAGGAAGAGGGGATAATTGTCCGTCTATAATAATCTTATTTTCACATGTGACTAAGCTTTCGACCAACAAAGGGATTAGATGAGTTGTCAGCTCAAACATGAATACATAAGCCCAATAGTATGAATGTAAGGAAAATCAGAGGGTGGAAGAAACATCCCAGCAATGTCTTATTGGAATATTCAATAATAACTGGCAGACTTGGTATAAGGTAGGTGTTACCTGTAAATGTTAAAATATTTTTTGTTTCTTTATTCTTAAGAATGCTTACTGGTCACTCTCTTTGGGTCTTGGGCATACCACTTACCATTTTTCTGGGCTTTGATTTCTCAATCACTATTATAACATGCAAGTAAATAGTATGTTTTATGTTTCTTTGTCCAGCTTGAAGATAGGGATGATGCAATTTGCTTCTATGCATTCCTCATGCTGCATAAAGGTGTGCATACGTTAGCAATGCATGCAATATAGTATGCATTAATTATCTATTCTCAAGCACCTCTGTTTGAAAAAGAAGGGTTATTGTTAACTCACTTTTATAGATTTTTTAAAAACTAATTTGCATTGTTATGGTAAGCATTTTTATTTTTGAATTAAAAATCAGTTTAACATACAAGAAATGAAACCTATTATTTAATCCTACTTTACTAATCCTTATTGAATATATGTATACCCTTTCCTGAGAGGTTAAATGAGTTGTTCAAGAGTGAAAATGCAGCTCTGATAGGGCTGAAACCTAGAGCCCAGGCCTGGAATTCCTTAAGATGTATTCCAACGAAATCAAGATAAATATGCAAGAGAAGCCTTTGAGAATGATGTTGAAGACAAAATCTTGTGAGTAGCTTGGGAGATAACACAAGGATAGCAGTCTGGAATAAATGGTATTCATATGAAGGGCTCAAAGTGCACAGCTTCTCATTTTCTACTCATTCCAGCATCCATCAATAAGTAGTCTGCAAGTGAGAATGGCACTGAATCTGGACCTTTCTTAAATCTGAAGGCTGCAGTACTGTTGTTCAATTTAAAAGAAAACTATTTTTGTGATTGATTTATATCCATAAGAAATATCTTTTGAATCTCACTTGTATCTGTGGAGACTATGTTGGCATTTACTTTATGTACTGAGGAATCATCCTAGAGAAGAGAGTAAGAGAAGTTGCTGGGAAAAAGTAAAGATTCTCCAATAAGAATTTATCTTAACATATAGCCCCACGTTTTTTGACCAGGTTCTCCTTACTTTTATTCACACTCATTTGTAGAGAAAAAATTTTAAGTCAAAGTATTAACTCAATCAAAATAACTAGGCATAAATAATATTTATTAATTTAATTGTGTACTATATGATTTTGTTTAAAAATCTATCTGGTAAATGGTAATTTGAATTAATTCAACCATATCATTACTATTTTTTGTATCATTTAAAATAAATACCTTTTTTTTTTTTGCCCTGGCCAATGAGATTCAGCTAGTTGGAGCATCCTCCTGTATATGGAAGGTTGTGGTTCAATACCTGGTCAGGCACATACCTAGGTTTTGGGTTCGCTCCCTGGTCATGCGGGAGGCAACCAATCAATGCATCTCTCTCCCATGGATTTTTTTTTCTCTCTGTCTCTTCCTGCCTCTCTAAAACTCAATAAAAAATTAAAATAACTTTATTTTTACAAATGTACTACAGAAAAATAAGGAAGATCTAATCAGTTTGAGATAATCGTCATTTTGATCTCTAGCTCCGTAATTATAATATCATTAGATACATAGACTTCCACTAGACTGCAAATTCTGTAAGGCCATAAATGAATGACAAAATGAATAAATGTATAGTAATGAAATTGAATCACAATGTATATACATTTTTTAAATATCCAGTTTTCTCATAAAATGTACTTAGTATATCTTTTTGATAATCACATATAATAACTATATGACTATTATCAGTCTCTAATAAAAGTGTGTGTATGGTCTTTTGGCCACATCTTTGCATATATTTGTAGTTATTTTAATAGAATCATTCCATAGTTATGGCATTATAAAGCAAGAATGTCCATTTAAAATATTATTTATATCTATACTGGAATATGCATGTACATATACTAGTATATGTATACAGTATATTCAAATTATGCTAAAAACATTGTGTCAATTTATGTTCTCATAGGTATAATAGTGCCCAATTTCTCTGACTCTTATCACTCATGAATTTTTAATGTGATCTGTTTGTTTTTTAAATATATATATATATATATTATGGTTTTATTATTATACCAGAGGTCCAGTACATGAAATTCCCTAGTGGCTGCTGGCTGCCAGCCAGGGCCTCCATCCCTTCCCCTGGCCAGCCCAGCCCCCTGGTCAAACTCCCAGACTAACTCCTAGTTGAGGGGACAATTTACATACTATGCTTTTTTTTATATTGGATGCTTATGTTCATATATTTAAGGTTCATTAATGTTTCATTGAAGATTACAAAGACTTTTTGCTAGCATATCAAAGGGATTTGTCATATAGATTTCAGGATATACCTCACTATTTTACTATTTTAATTGTTTAAATTTTATTTATAAAATTTTTACTTAATATCTTAATATTAAATATTTTTATGCTTTTCAAATAGATTGCTCTTTTTCTTTTCCTTTAAGATACTGACTTTGGGTCATCTTTTGGAATAACTATTATAAATGATACTAGAGGTCTGGTGCATGAAATTCATGCACTGGGGTCGGGGGTCCCTCAGCCCAGCCTGTGCCCTCAGGGGATGTCTGACTGCTGGACAGTCAGACATCACTCTCACAATCTGGGACACTGCTTGCACCTGTGACCATACTTTTCATACAGGTGAGAGGCATCTTGCTCTTATATGAACATCTACATATTTTTGCTCTAATTATAAAAAGTAGTACATAACATTATCCTTCTCAGGCAGTAATACCATTTTACCCATCTTATGGGTGGAAAAACTGAAACAGAGAGAAGTTACGTAATTGGCTTTGTCACACAGTTATAAGTATCAGAATCAGGTCTGAACAAAATGTGCAAGCCAGAGTCCATGCATGTCATTGCTGCATCATCCTATTTTTTCAGTGTTAGAGTAGCCTTGCCAGTTTTAATTTTTAAATCAAAGTGACAGTTCTCAATATATAAGATAGGGTACCTAGGCTTGGCCAGCTATCAGGAACAATCTGTGGGATGACTGGTGGGTGGGGCAATCAGGGGGTTCCCTCCTGGCACCAACCTTGGCTGGCGACCTGGTGCCACCCACTGGCCCTGCTTCCTGCCACTGCCACCAATCACTTCCCTCTCAGAGGCAGACATTCAACACAGGAGCTGCCCCCAACCAGGGGCAACTACTGCATTGAGGGTCTGCCTCCTAGTGGTCAGTACATATCATAGCGACTGGTCATTCAGCTGTTTGGTCAATTTGCATATTAGGGTTTTATTATACAGTGGTACCTCGAGATACGAGCTTAATTCGTTCCGTAACCTTGCTCGTATATAAAGTTGCTCATATCTAAAAGCAAATTTCCCCACTGATATCAATTGAAATGCCGTTAATCCGTTCCAGCCCCCAAAATGCCAAATGCCACCCCAGTTGTTCTTGTTACGTGTTTTTGAATAAGAAAAATGTATTTATAAATGACAAATATTGTATAAAAACGTAATAAAAGAGAATGTAAAGGAATAAACTGGTTTTATAAATTGTATTTAGCTTCTCGTTACACTCTTAATGCTACACTTTATCCCTAAACTGAATGTAACTTAACGAATCTTCACTGAACTTAATTGCTACTGGTCTTTGCATTTTTGGCTGATTTCAAAAAATACGTGTCCAACGAGGTTTGCCTCTTCCTCCCTTTCAGAATGTTTCTGAAATGGGTGAGGCAAGTCTCATTGAACAGCTCTGATGCACAACCAGTAGCAACTTTTTCGGGGTGTTTCTTTTCCACGAAGTATGACACCCTCTCCCACATTCCTAAGATCTCCTTTATCTCACTTGTAGAGATCTCCTCCACCTCTGGCTCCTCCTTAAAACCAATTTCTTGGAGAACCTCCGCATGTTGCTGAGACTGCAACTCTTGAAACTCTTCCGTGGTGAGTTCCAGAGAGTGTTCCTCGAAAAGCTCATTCACGTCTCTCTCATCTACCTCCAGGCCCATGGATTTTCCCAGAAACACTATCTCCTCCTCCACTGGCACCTCGGGTTCGAATCCTTCCAAGGTTCTTTTGGCTACGGACTCAGGCCACAGCTTCTTCCATGCAGAGGTCAAAGTCCTCATTGTAACACCCACCCAGGCCTGATCAGTAATTCTGAGGCATATCACGATGTTAAAGTGGTTCTTCCAGAACTCTTGAAGGGTGAGGTTTGTGTTCTCCGTCACCTCAAAGCAGCGCCGGAACAGGTGCTTAATGTACAGCTTTTTAAAATTAGAAATCACCTCCTGATCAATGGGCTGCAGGATAGGAGTGGTGTTGGGAGGTAGGTAGACAACCTTTATAAACTTGAACTCTTCGAGGAGTTCATCTTCGAGGTTCGGTGGGTGAGCAGGAGCATTGTTGAGGACGAGGAGGGCTAGCATGGTTAGGTTGTTTTCCTGTAGATATTTCTTAACAGAAGGGCCCACTCCACAGAGAACTGCCTGGTGACCTATGACTTCGGGTTTGCCCTCCACATAACTTGCAGTTTATCTTTTAAAATCTTATGTGACTTAAAGACTCTGGGGTTTTCCGAATGGTATACAAGCAGAGGCTTGATCTTGCAGTCTCCACTCACATTGGCGCACAGTGTGAGAGTTAGCCTAGCCTTCATGGGTTTGTGGCCTGGCATCACCTTCTCCTCTGCCATTATATAAGTCCTATTCAGCATCTTCTTCCAGAAAAGCCCTGTGTCGTCACAGTTGAAGACTTGCTGGGGGATATATCCTTTGGCTTCTATCAGTTCGGAAAAAGTTTTGAGGTAATCCTCAGCTGCCTTCACATCCGAACTTGCTGCCTCACCATGCCTGACGATGGAGTGAATGCTGGACCTTTTCCTGAAGTTATGAAGCCAACCTCTACTGGCTTTAAAAGAGTGTTTGATGCTTCATCCGTGGAAGTGCGCAGGGTCTGCTCCAGCAAATCACCATAAATTGTTCGCGCCTTCTTGCATATGATGCCCTGTGTTAATGTATCCCCTTTAAGCTGCTTCTCTGTCACCCACACCATCAGTAGATTCTCCATCTTTTCATGGAGAGAGCTACGGAGCTTAGAAATTATTGTAACACCCTTAGCTGGCTTTATACCCTTTATCGACTCCTTCTGTTTAAGCACAGTGCATATTGTTGCAGTACTAGGCCCGTATTGCCTCGCCAAGTCAGCCACTCGCACACCTTGCTCATATTTTTCTATGATTTCCTGCTTTAATTCAATAGACATCATCCTCTTCTGAGCACTGATCTTTCCACTCGCTTTCTTCGGATCCATGGTTATAAAAAGAAATGTGATAAAGTATGTAAATGCACAAAAGATGCTTCGACAACGAGATAAACAAGCACACTGACTGAGGCGTGGGAAACTATGAGATGCTGGAGTTGTGGTAAACTGGTAGGTCGTGTGCAGCCGGCCGATCCACGTGATTACTCATATCTCAAATGTTGCTCGTATTTCAAAGCAAAAAATGGCTCGCTCAATGACTCGTATTTCAAAAATCTTGTATGTTAGGGCACTCATATCTCGAGGTACCACTGTATAGGATTATATAGACAAATACTTCCATTGCCTTCTAGTAAAACTATTTTATAGTAAAACTATTAACAGTTTAATCTGGACTTTAATGGCACTTACATTGTTATTGTATATGAGGTCTTTTTTCCTTTTTGTATATATTCTAAGTGGTTATTGTTAGAACCTATTTTAGCTTTATTGTTTGCCTGCAATTTGGTTGAATTTTCTGTTTGGTTCACTCTCCCTGCCTCCCAAAGGCTGTGCCAGGTGAAAGCTGGGAGAGAACGGTGCAGCCCATTATTCTTCCTGGTTGTCAGGGCTAATATGTTTTTCCAGAGACAGTGGTTGGATCATGGTTTAATCTGTACTGATTGATCTCTGGTCCATGTTTACTGGCTAGTAGAATCTGCTGGGGCTCCCTGCCTATCACACAGGCAGGATTTTCCTTTATGCCCTGAACATGATCCTGGGGCTAGTCAGGTGGCTCCTCACTTTAGTCTTGCCAGCACTGTTTCTTGCAGAAATCCTTTCTAATTTGGGAATTCCCTACACATCATTTATAATATGAATGGAATTTGAGAGG
Source organism: Lasiurus cinereus (assembly GCA_011751065.1). Taxonomy (NCBI): domain Eukaryota; kingdom Metazoa; phylum Chordata; class Mammalia; order Chiroptera; family Vespertilionidae; genus Lasiurus; species Lasiurus cinereus. The sequence goes on from JAAGEH010000101.1 coordinate 3,693,137, forward strand.
CAGAGAGAGTTCAATATGAGAGTTCCATTTTTACCTTGAACTAGAATCATTACAGTTAGTTTGTTGGTTCTCCTATGAATCTTCTTCTTTAAAGAGTCAACAGAATGGAAATTATAACACTTAAATAGAAATAGTTGTTTCTAGAATCTGTGCTTGCCTTTGTCTCTGCCCACTTCCTACTGCAGTTCTATGGTATGCTTTGCTATGAGTAAAGCAAAAGATGAGGAATCGGTATATGCATTTACTGGTGTGGCTTCCCGGTTGCATGAAGAGACTCACAATCTGCAGGGAGGGGACAGATTGTTATTTATTTATTTTTTTCTGGTGCAAATGCAAATCATTGGACTACCTATCCCAGCTGCATCTGCAAAAATGATGCCGGTTTCTAATTAAAGGGTAAAACTCAGTTGTTCACTTTCAGGAGTTTCAGGCAGGAAGGGACTATTATATTGTTGAAGATTTTAACATAAAAAACCACTGAAACCTGGAAAGAATTTTTGAGTTTATTTGAGCCAAATTGGGAAGCAGAACCTCAATGAGTTGAGATAATGCTCTGGAGAATGGGGAATTCATATCTTGTTTTTATAAATTATTATCAAAAGGAAAATACATAAGTGGGTTACATAAAATCCATTGGTGATAGACTAAGGAGGGTGGGATAAAGCAAAGGTGGATGTGGGAAACTTGTTGTGCTTGATAGCCATTTTGTAGTAAGCGGCAGCCACATTAGCACTAACTTCAGGCTAGGTTTTTATTACCCCAAACCCTATCTCCCAAAAGCCAGGCGTTTCACCTTAGGGCTAGGAATTTTCGCTAACTTCCTCATTCCTCCTTCTCCCCATAAATACCCCTATCTATTGTTGAATAAACGAGACTTGATCAGAACTTTGTCTTGTCTCCATTCCTTGTGTCTCTTGTCCCTTTCATCCCCACTCCCCCTCTAGGGTCCTTGTTGACTTAACCCCTGGGTCTGGACAGGTGGAAACCTCTGGGACAGGATAAAGAGTGAAATGATGGACATATGCTTTTTTTACATAGATGGATACAGGATAGTTCAATCTAGTTAACAGTTAAAGATTAACTTGATAACAATAACAATGAGGCAATGTCCTATTGCCATTTGTTGTGCCCTGGGAGGTCCATAAAAAAAAAGAAAGGGAAGTTACAAGTTACCCAGACATTTCACAATATATGTCATCTTAGATGCAAAAAGACAAATGGGCTCAGTAAAGATCTAAATTGATCTTTGTCAGAGAAAATACTGGCCTAGGACATGACTGCCCATTATAACTTTTTTAAAGTTAAAGTTTAATTTCAGACTATTTTTTGTGGTTACTCTAGATCTCTGATCTTGCAAGACCTCCATGCAGACCTTCCCTGAGCTTGTCAGGTTAGCTTGTGACACTTTTCATCCACAAAGGAAAGAAGGTTTCCCAGTACTACAGAAATCACAGCTCATAGGAGCCTTTATAATGGTTGCTTCTATGCTGCGCTATGCGGCTATGCAGAGAGATTGCTGACACTGCCACCACTTTCTTAATGGTTAACTCAGGAATAGCTCCCTAGTTGCATTTCTAGAAAGAATGGCCACAGGGCACAAGGCTGTAGAAGGAGCTCCCTAGCTGAATGTTATATTGTGTAAAGTTTGTGATCTAAATGGCCCGGCCTCAGGATATAGATGTTGTGAGGGGCTGAGAACAGTGTTGGAGTAGGGTAATTGACTTTCCCTTTTTCTGAGAATAGAGGTGCCAAGACTGTGGGACTCAGGGATGGCAGGGTGGTTGTTATGCTCCTGTTTCATTAGTGGGCAAGAAAGTTGCACCCACTCACCCAGTTTCTCTGAGTACATACCTAGAATTCAGGCTACACTTTAAGTCCAGCCAAGAGTTTCTTCTCCTTTACCATAAATAGAAATACCAGGCTTACGCGATAGTTTTTTGAGCGTAAGCCTTCTCCGCTGTTCAGTGCTGAGCTGCAGATCTGCTGGGATATTTTCTGCTACATGAGCAGCTTGGCTTCCATTCTGAATATTTTATGCATTCTGTGCATGCTTCGCAGAATAAGGGCTTGTATAGCGATGGATTCATAGCAAACACATTGGCAGTGTTCCTGGACTGTTTACTTTAATGATATCATTAGCAATTAGCCCTTAAAGTCAAAATTTAAATAAAATTTACAAACAAGCCTTTGCCTCAGCTAATAACGAGCTGGGCCTAAAGAGGAACCATATAATTAGGCAGGGCAATTGTTGAGAGGAAATTAAGTGAGCAGAGGAGCACAAAGACCTATGTTCTGTCTCAGGAGTTTTGACAAATTCTGTAATGCCAAAAGGAATATAAAAGACCAGCATATGAAATGGGTAGAATCAATCAATATTTCTTTATCCTATGTATTGAAGTACTTACTACTTACCCAAGCGCTGTGCTGACTATACAGAAGAGAAGGAGGGAAGACAAGTTATTTACTTAATACCTCTGTGTGGCAGATGTAGTTACCTTACAAACACTTCATTATCTTTAATTATGATAGTATTCTGCAAAGTAGAGATTTTATAGATGAAGAGTTTACAGATAAAGAATCACTCAATAGCCTTAACTGGTTTGGCTCAGTGGATAGAGCATCGGCCTACAGACTCAAGGTTCCCAGGTTCAGTTCCAGTCAAGGGCATGTACCTTGGTTGGGGGCACATACCCAGTAAGGGATGTGCAGGAGGCAGTTGATGGATGTTTTTCTCTCTCATCAATGTTACTAATTCTCTATCCCTTTCTCTTCCTCTCTGTAAAAAATCAATAAAAATATATTTTTTTAAAAGAATCACTCAATAGATGAAATAACAGTGCCCCCCAAAAATAAATGTGATGTCAGTGTTATTGAGAATATATGTATATAATGTATTTTTACCCTGTTTTCATATGGTGGAATCAAGGCTCCCAGGCATTATTTTAATCTGGCCGAGGGCACATATTTACATATCCTTTTGTATTCAAAATGAATATCATTGTTTCAGTAAAGATTTTTAGGACATTCTAGCCAAGGCAGAGTTTATGGCTCCCTTCTCTGTTATCATAGCAACCTAAGTAAATATTTTAATAGCATTCACCACATTACACTATCATTACTATATAGATGCAGCTCTTTCTTTCTTTCTTTTTTTTACTTTTTTATTTTTTTAATTTTTTAAAATTAAATCTTTATTATTCGGATTATTACATTTGTTTCTCTTTTTTCTCCTTCCATAGTTCCCCTCCATCCTGCTCCCACCCTTCCCTCTACCCTTACCTCCCTCCCGTTGACCTCATCCATAGGTGTATGATTTTTGTCCAGTCTCTCCCTGTACACCCCTGACCCCGTTCCCCCTGAGAATTATCAGTCCATTCCCTTTCTGTGCTCCTGATTCTATTATATTCACCAGTTTATTCTGTTGATCAAATTTTTAATTCACTTAATTTTTAGGTTCACTTGTTAATATGTATTTGTTGTTCATAATTTTTGTCTTTTACCTTTTTCTTCTTCCTCTTCTAAAAGAGTACCTTTCAGCATTTCATATAAAACTGGTTTGGAGTTGATGAACTCCTTTAGTTTTTCTTATCTGTGAAGCTCTTTATCTGCCCTTCAATTCTGAATGATAGCTTTGCTGGATAGAGTATTCTTGGTTGTAGGTTCTTGTTATTCATCACATTGAATATTTTTTTGCCACTCCTGTCTGGCCTGCATCGTTTCTGTTGAGAAATCAGCTGACAGTCTTATAGGTGATGAACTGTTTTTCTCTTGCTGCTTTTAATATTTTCTCTTTGTCTTTTTGCTCTTGGCATTTTAATTATGATGTGTCTTGGTGTAGTCCTCTTTGGATTTCTTTTATATGGGGTTCTGTGTGCTTCCTGGACTTGTAAGTCTATTTCTTTCACCAGATGTGGGAAGTTTTCAGTCATTATTTCTTTAAATAGGATTTCAGTATCTTGCTCTCTCTCTTCCTCTGGCACCCCCACAATTCTGATGTTGGTACGCTTGAAGCTGTGCCAGAGGCTCCTTACATTATCTTCACATTTTTGGATTCTTTTTTCTTCCTGCTTTTCCAGTTGAGTGTTTTCTGATTCTTTATATTTCAAATTTTTTACTTGATTCTTGCCTTCCTCTAGTCTGCTGTTAGGTCTCTGAATAATATTTTTTATTTCAGTCATTGTATGTTTAAATTCTAATTGGTCCTTTATCATCTCTAGTTGGATCTTTTTCATCTCCTCTTGGGACTCACTAACTTTATCCAACTTTTCTAGGATATTCTTGAAAAAACTTATAAGTGTGGTTTTGAACTCTATATCCAGTCATTTCTTTTCCTCCATTTCTTTTGTTTGTGATCCCTTCCCTTGTCTCGACATTTTCACTATGCCGGGAGAACTTCTGTGTTGGATTCAGCCTTATGATGCCAGACTTGCAAATCTCAAAAGCCTCTCTGTTGAGCTTGGGATGGGTGGAGTCTCAGGGCTTAAGGGACCACCTTGCCTTCCAGTCGTCCCCGCCCTCCACGGCCCCCGAGTCTCACGTGACTGGGTAATCGCTGGAGTGGTCCCTGTGTGCTCGCACTCTCTTGCCGTGCCTCTAGATTACTGCCCCTCTGCCTCCCCTGCACTCTGGGACCATATGAGTCTGGGTCCCCAGGGTTTCACCCGAAACCGGGGTTTAGTGGAGTTAGAAATGGCACAATTGGGAGGGTCTGTCTCCCGCCCACTCGCGAAAGCCAGCGGCACAATCAGCAGTCTGTCCCTTGAGTGCAGGGCTGTGCACACCACCAGACTCCGATCTTTTGCGACTCCCCTAAATTTCTGTGCACTTCTCCCTTTTCACAGTCCAAACTCCCCCCCGTATGAGTTTCGGCTGGATCTGGGGTTTAGTGTTGTAGGATAAGGAGTTCAATACCCTTGGGAGTCTCCGTTTCCCTCCCACCAGAGAAAGCCAGCCAGGTTCTCAGGCACCCACTTTCTGCACGCGCACGTCTCCATTCCTCAGCTTTTTGCAGCTCCTCTGGGTCTCTGTGAGCCCCTCTCTTTCCTTCTAGTTGTAGAATTTCCACTCAGCCAGCTTTCCTGTGGTTTTGGATGATGTCCGTTCTGTCTTTTAGTTGCAGGTTTGAAATTGTTATGTGAGGCAATAGTGTAGGTGTTTACCTATGCCGCTGTCGGAAACCAAATATTGTTCTCACTAAATGGATGTAAACAGGAGGCCAGAAGGTTGGTCAACCTTAATTACTCTGAAAGGTCAGAACTAATTACTCATTGTTTAGTTGAAACATTATTGGTTGAAGCAACCTCTATCTGTTTGTTTCATGTTAATTTCTGTTTTTGTTATTTCCTGCCTAAAGGCTAGGGGTGTGTCCCAAAGCCTTAATAAAAGGTTGAGAAAGGCCAGAGCAAGTGGCAGTCCTTTCCACTAGAAGAAAGCTCCTGCCTGCCCCCCCAATATTGCCAAATTAATGCTTTCTGGTCTCTCATTTCGTTTGTGTGCGGCCTCCTTCAGAACCTGAACCCTGAACCAGGAACCCTGAACCATGCAGGACGTGGAAAGAGGTTCCCACATGCTGCCATCTTGGATTCCTCTAGATGCAGCTCTTTCTGAAGGTCATTGCCATTAGCCAGCAGTGCCTGCCATATAAATAGTTTCTTAATAAATATTTGTTGAATTAACTGATTAACAGAGCTTTGTGAAGATCACTGACTGGTTCTATAGATCTGGTGTATCTACACTGTGAAGGCTATTCTAGAGAGGATTCTCTTTCCATTTATACAAAGGTGGGTGTCATTGCCAGAGCCTTCACTTACTTTTTTGGCTGCTCTGGTTCAGTGCCCTTTGGTACAGATCTAGTGTTAGAAACAATGACAAGAAGATCTTTTCTACAAATAAACTGTCTCTCATTTACTTTGGTTTAGAAAGGCAGACTCAAATTCTATAGTCATAGCTTTAAAGGCAGAGAGAAAAGACAAATTGGTGGAAATAATAACATTATTACTAATATTATTATGTTAATAATATTAATGATCATAACAATAATAATAATAATAGCAGAGTGGTGAATGTTCATTGAGTGTATTTAATTATATTGTTAATTCTCAATCTCATTGATTATGTGTGCATCTCTAGGCTTCAGTTATGAGGCAGGTATTCAATTCTCACCATCAAGGCTAATTTAGGTGAATATATCACTTCATTAGTCTTTCAATATTTAAAAGATTCCATAAATATCAGAAGGCTTCCTGACTTGGTTAGGAAGCCAGCATCCAGATACTATCTAAATAGTGACAAAGAACCAACAGAATACTGAGACCTGGTCTTGGAAAATCAAGCCTACAGAATACCAGGCGAAGTCACTACCCAATTATGGTTAAGACTGTGGGCTCTAAAATCTGACTGATCCTAGATTTTTTTTTAATGTATGTTAATAATTTATGGAGGTGAAATTTGAATAGCATAAAATTAACCATTTTGAAGTGAACAACTTAGTGACATTCACAATGCAACCATATCTACTAATTTGAAAACATTTCTTCACCTCTTACTTATTAATTGCTTTATTTGCATTCCTCCTCCTCCCAGTGCCTGACAAGTACCAATCTGTATTTTGTCTCTATGTAGTAATCTATCCTTCATATTTCATATAAATGAAATCATATAATAAATGAACTTTTGTGTCTGATTTCTTTCACTTAGCATAATGTTTTGGAAGTTCATCCACATAGTAGTAGATGGTACCAGAACTTCACTCCTATTTATGACCGAACTAGAGGCCTGGTGCATGAAATTTGTGCACTGGTGTGAGGTCCTCAACCCAGCCTGCCAGCTCTCATAGTCTGGGAGCCCTCAGGGGATGTCCTACTGATGAGTTAGGCCCACTCAACATGGAGGCAGGAGGCAACTGGATGATCAGGGGAAGGTACCACCCCATCATCCTGCGGTAGCTGCCATTGCCAGCCACCGCAGCCACCAAGATGTTTTCATCAACATGAACTCCAGTCCCTTCACCACAAAAAAATGACAACTTTCTTTAGGCATTTTCAAGATGTCTCTTTCATAGGATATAACATTTCTTTCTTTCTTTTTCTTTTTATTCTCACCCCCTGCTGCCACCCACTTCCAGTTCCCTGTTTGCCATCAGGCTATCGGAGCCTGCTGACCAGGAAAAGGGACCAAGAGATAGTCAGTGCACCTTATAGTGACTGGTCCAGTGGTTGTTCTTGTCATTCTGCCATTAGAGTCAATTTGCATATTACCCTTTTATTATATTATGTAGGATAGAGGCCTGTGCATGGGTGGGGGCTGACTGGCCTGACCTGAAGGTGACCAGGATCGGGGTTGGTCCCTGTTGGGGGGAGGGGCTGGCCTGGACAAGGGGCTACAGGCAGTTTGTAAGCCAGCTACGCCCCTGGCTTTGTCAGGAAGGACATCCAGAATGACGTCCAGAAGACATCCAGTCTCTCCAGTCTAATTAGCAAATTGCCCTTTTATTAATATAGATTACTAGGATGTGAGATTCATGTGAATAAGGATTTTGTTTCATTCACTGCTACAATCCTAGCATCTGGAAGAGTATCTAATGCATATTAATCATTGAGTAGTGAATAAAGGAGTTGAATGAATGGACTCACCTCCAGAGAAAAAGAAATTGAACATAATGAACATAAATAAAATAGGATTTACAATGAGGCAGAATTTTATTTTCAATACCAGTTCTGTCACTTTGCAGCTGTGTGATCTCAGTAAGTTATTTAAACTCTCTGGACCTCGGTTTGGAGGACACAAAATGGGCATAATAATATTTACCTTCCAAAGTCATGAAGAGGCTTGGCTGATAGGAATATGAATCCCCTTGTTGAGCAGGTGGCAAACACTGAATGTGGTACTTAAGTAATAACAGCTATTGAGGCATCCATCTTATATAAAAACTGCTGTTTGAAATTTTAACCTTGCTATTGGCTTCTGTCAATGCTTGCTTGCTTAAATAATAAGGAAAATGAGACTATTTTTCCTTCAGAGAGGCCATTAAACCTTTCCTGGACAAAATTATCAGTGCTGGCACCAGGTCAGGCCTTTGGTTAAGGTCTCAAGGCCTCAGCACATAGGGGCCCTTTCAGAATTTGCAAAGGGGCAGAAAACATTCCATATTTGGGAGACAAAGAAGGTAAAAACATATAAATACGGAAATTTTCTGCATGTTGGGGCCCAGAATTTGAGAAACATTTTCCTCTGGACCCGCGTGTATTAAATGTAACTCCAAACTCTCTGAGCATGGTTTGGTTATTCCGGTTTTCTGTAACACTATTGCTATGGCAATTGTTTTCCTGCCCTCAATTAGGTTAAATCTCATGAAAGCCTTCTATCGCTCATAGCGATAGTATTGAAATTGCTTGTTGTCTGACTCTACAGAAGACTGGATATTCCTAAAATTGTTCAGCTCATTTCCAGGGGTTACTTTCTCATGTTTATTGTATTCCCCTGCAAAGAAAGTGCTTTTTGGTTCCTGAGACTATACTGTAAGGACATATAGGAAGCTACACTAAGGACTGATCAGCTGAAGCTAGTTTGCTGCCATGAACATCATTTTGAATCCGTAACTTAGAAAACAAATTTCATTGGTCAAATATAATTTACTCAGTGAATTGCTGAGAGCTTAGTAAAATTATTTGACAATTCTTGAACGGCACTTCAGATGACTTAATCACAATGCTTACAGAGGAAATAACACAGATTACCTAAACCTTACTTCTGCTCAATCCCATTACTTTGTATTCACTGCTGCCACAGGCAAGTCAAGTTCTACCCCAGGGTATACATTGTATAGCATCTAATCCCAAAATTGGGAAATGGAAGTTGCCTTGGTTACAAGAGGACTGGCTTGGTACACAGCCAGGTGTAAATGGTTGAAGTTTAGTGTTGGGTTCTGCTGATGTGCTCTTTTTGCTTGGATTCTGGAACCCCGTCCTCATAGTTTCTCTTGGCTCCCAGTTCTACCCCAGGCCCTTGTGTGATGTTCAAGAACCCTCAGCAATCAGTCTTTCAGACACATATGAACTAAAGAGCCTAACATAACTACCCACGAGACTGACTTCTAGTAACTAAATTTGCACTAAAAATAAAAACAATTTAAACCAGATTTAAGAAATCGCCGCAGCAAGAAGGTAGATAGGCACCTGGAGACCTAGGTTCTTAATTTTCATTTTTATGTATTATCTCTAATGCCGAGTGGTGAAGGTGAAATCTACGTAAACTCTGCAATTTGAGAGGGAAACTGTTGCTGCTCTTGTTTTACACAGTGCATTTATTGTACACAGTTTGTACTCAGTATATATGTTTTCCTGCACAATGGTTCTGATACACTTCTTTTTCCTCTGATGTTGAGTCAGCAGGCATGGTACCCCAGCAGTCTTTCCCTTGTTACCAAGTTGCATTATCTAGTTGGTCATCAAAAGATTGACCCAAGGGTTTAAAAAATTAAAAAGATTAACACAGAGGAACAGCTGAGAACCAGCAAGGATGGGTGGGAGACTAACCAGCTCTGTAACTTTCATTCCTCTCCTATGACAGCTTCCTCCTAGTGGATTCCAAGCCACTGGCCCCCCCTCCCTCTCTCAGCCTGAGGCAAGACAGTCTTACAAAGCAAAGTTGCAGACGCCACTTTGCTTTCTTGTCATGTAAAATAATGTCCTAAGGCCCTGAAACATGAAGAAAAAGATCTTAAATGTAGCCACAAAAATCCTCCCATCTTTCTCTTTGTTTTTCTTAGTAACCTAAATGTGCTTAGTTCCACCCAGCACTTTCCAGGGACAAGTCTTTATTTAAAGAAGAGCCACTTTTAGATTTGGATTCCAGTTTTTCACTGTGTTTTAATCAGGGTACTGAAGATATGTTAAAGAAAGTTATGAGTATGGGTAAAACTCAGTTTAGATGCCATATTAATTTTGCTTTCTATCATCGTCTGCTTCTCACACTTATTCTAGACTAAAACAAATCAAAATAAAGGGGCTGGACATACTAGTAAGTAAATATGATGAAAAAAAAATCAGATGTTCTGATATGACCGGATATGCATGAAATGCATTTAAGTGTCTGGCGACAAACAAAACTGCACAGATGGCGATGAAGCTGGATCACTTATTATGGACAGGTGTTGAATTTCAACTCTGTGTTGAGCACTCTGCATATCTTATTTTATTTATTCTCCAAAGCAACTCGGGGACATAGAAATGATAACATAGAAAATGAAGGTAATAATACATAGTCCACAAACTTCAGGAAGCGCTTTAATGAGATGTTTAAGCTGATGCCAACATGCCTTGAGCAAATGTAATTGACATAAAAGAAAACTGAAGCTTTTAGTGAAGTCAAGTCACTTTCCCAAGAGTGATACAGCAGTTTTAGAACCCAGATGTTATGAAATTCCCTTGGAAAAAGGATTTTAAGACCCGAATTCCTGTGATTTTGACATGAGATTTTTTCCAGCTCTCAGAAAGCAGGGGGATAAATAGACAAGTATGGCAATAAGGATCTGTGCTTTCTCTTTCAGCACTGACCATACACTTGCAACAACAGAAAAAAGTACAAGATCTGAAATTCCCTCTTAAAAGTCTATTTCAGCTTTGAATTAAACTTGCTGATATTTTTAATCTCAATGACTTTTACAGTAAACTGAGATATGTCTAAAATATTTTCAGTAGTGTTATTCATAATGGTCTAAATTAGAAAAAAAAACACATGTTCATAAAAGTATCCACCCTTCTCCTTTTCATTTTTATTATTATTTTTACAGCTATCTAGTCATTCAGATCTTCTGTTCTTTTCTTTTTTCTATTTATTTATTTGTTAATCTTCCCCCCCCCCAAATTTTCCATTTATTTATTTTATTTTATTTTTTAAAATATATTTTATTGATTTTTTACAGAGAGGAAGGGAGAGGGATAGCAAGTCAGAAACATCGAAGAGAGAGAGAGAGAGAGACATCGATCAGCCGCCTCCTGCACGCCCCACACTGGAGATGTGCCCGCAAACAAGGTACATGCCCTGAACCAGAATTGAACCTGGGACCTTTCAGTCCGCAGGCCGACACTTTATCCACTGAGCCAAACCGGTATCGGCCCATTTATTTTTTTAAATAATTATTTTTATTATTGAAAATATTACAGATGTCTTTTCTCTTCCTACCCCAATTAACTCCTCTCTCCTGCGCCTTCCCCCATCCCCGCCCCTCATCAGGCCTAGGACACTATTGTCTGTATTCATGGCTTATGCATATATGTATATAAATTCTTTGTTAATCTCTTCTCACCTGATCTTCTCTTCTCCCCTCTGAGATTAATCAGTCTGTTCCATGCTTCTATTTTGTTCTGATCAATTTTATTTGTTAGTTTATTTTGCTCATTAGATTCCAATATGAGTTAAAAAATATGTACTTGTCATTCTCTGATTGGCTTATTTCACTTAGTATAATGTTCTCTAAGTCCATCCATGCTACTTCAAAAAGTAAGAGATCCTACTTTTTTATTATTGCTGTGCAGTATTCTGTTGTGTAAATGTACCACAGTTTCTGTAGCCACTCATCTACTGATGGGCAGTTGGGCTGTTTCCAAATCTTGAGTATTGTAAATAGTGCTGCTATGAACACAGGAGTGCACATATTCTTTCTCATTGGTGTTTTGGGTTTCTTAGGATATATTCTTTTTAATTCCTTTTTTTTTTTTTACCTCTAAGTGTCTCCCATTTTCTCCTCACTTTGCTGTAAGGAAACACTATACTCCAGTGAAAATAAATGGCTGCTATACCTTCATTAGACAAGCACACAGAATGATCTCAGAAATATAATGAGCAAAAGAAGGCAGAAAAAACTACATTCAAAATACTATATAATTTCATTTATATAAAGGTAAAAGATAGGCACAACTAAACTACATTTTTTGGAGGTTCACAAATTAGTATTAAAAATATTACAAAAGCTGGAAAAGTAGTTACCATAAAAGTTAGGTGAAGGTTGTTCCCAGAGGTAGAAGAAAATATTTATTAAGAATGGTATGCTGAGTACTTTTTGGCTACAAAAATGTTCTTCTTATGTCCTTGAAGGTGGTTTTAGAGATGTTTACAATAATTTATCAAATTGTGTATATTTTATACATTTTCTATATGGTTGGTATATACATTTCTCAATAAAAAAGGTTTAAAAATAATAGAAACATCCTATTGAGAAGATAAATTCCTTTGATGAAAGAAGTAACAGAAGTTGTTAGAAAACTTGTCTCCCATCTTCATTATGCACCTTTATCCCGTGTTGGAATGGATGTGAGGCCAGTTCTGCATGGCCTGTGGTCTTCCCTTGTCACTCGGTGATCTGAGCCGGTTATGGGCCTATGCTACTAGGGAAAAGCTTTCATACCAAAAAAGAGGGGAGAGCTGAAAATGATTTAGATAATGCTTGACACTATTTTTTCAAAAGAATAATGGGGAAGTGAATCATTGTAGCAAGATTAACCCTTAGGATCTTGCAAATTCTAATAGAATAAACCAAAGTAGATGCAGACCTCAAAGAAAAAACAGGCTCACTTTCAGCCAGTTCGGAACATGAAGTTAGTCTCACTCAAAAATTTGTTACATCACCATTAGTAATCTAGTTGTTTTGCACAGTTACTAAACTTATTTTGGGGGCCTGTTCATCTGTGGGATTAGCTGAGCCTGCCTAAGTCCCCAATGTAAGGGTTTGAGGGTGGGCTTGCAGTTGAGTAAGCCTGCAAATGGAGTTTTTTAGACAAAAGAAGCACAGAGCTCAGATGGTCTAGAATAACTTGACTGAAAGCAGCCCTGGGGCTGTAGAGGCCCAGCCGCAGAGGCTGGGAAGTTGGCTGCGATGGGATGTAAGATTGTCTGTCTCTGAAGTCAGGGCCTGGACTGCTTGTCTCAGGGAAAGTGTGGCATTTGTATTGAGATCCAGAATGAGGATGGAGTGAGAGCAGGCTCCAAATGAAACTAATTTTAAAAGAGAAGAATCTGTCCATCAGCTTGAGGGTCTATGTATATCCTCAGCTTCCCTGGTGAATCAATAGGACCAGGACTGAGCCCTGACAATGTGGCCTTATTCAGAGTCAAGCATGCATGCTAAACAGCTCAGGAAACAAGGTGGGCTAGGGGGGAGGGGCTTACTACTCACTGCAGGAGGCCTGTGAATTCTAAGGCAAATGAGATTTTCCCTCCTTCACTCCTATGTCCGGAGTTGGGCCTGATTCTTTAGAAAAAGAAGATATCACCACTGGCTTCTAAACAGCCTGAGACATTTTGATGATTAGTAGATTATTCTGTTTGTTAAAGATCATGTAGAAAATTATAGAGCCACTTCCTCGTTTTAATTCACGGAGTTTCTTACATCAAAGCAGAAAGATTGGGTCCTCTGCCTGTTGTAATTGTTGGCAGATGATGCATAATCTGACTTGTTGAAATATAAATAATAACAATCTGGATATATTTTAATAGGGGGTTATTGAGGCACATGATGCTAAATTTCAATAGCTTCTTGATGCCAGGATTTCCTCATTTCTAAACTGGAGATAACTAGTTCTCAAGACTGTTGTGAGGATCAAATAATATTTTACACACATACACACACACAGTCTCTCTCATTTTATTTAATCCTACATAAATATAACATACAACATCATACCATGCTCAGTGACAAAGGCACAATGCCATGCTTTTTCTAAATGTTGGGGTTCAGTTAAACACCTCTCCTATAGGACAATGAAGTAATACCAATTTTAAAAGAATATTTTGGAACGTAAGGTCTGTGGTTTATGATGTATGGGGAGTTGTAATGTATGAAAAAAACATAGACATATTTAAAAAATTTAAGCTAGGTTTCCTTTAGGGATCAGGTGCCCTTCTTATAATTTGCAAAAGGAAAACATCCTTGATTTCAGTGGATGAAATGGCTGAGCAGATCAGAGCTCTTTTTATAATTTAGTCTTTACTTTTATCAGTTGAATGTGACCATAGTTTAAGGCCATATAGTCCTATAAGATTCATAGATAAAACTTACAGCAGCCTGCCCCTGCTCTCTCATGTATCTCTGCTTTCATATCTCTAAATGTCATACTAGAGGCCCAGTGCAAGAAATTCTTGCATGGAGGGGAGGGGCCCCCTCACCCCGGCCTGCATCCTCTCCAATCTGGGATCCCTCTTGCAATCTGAAACCACTGACTCCTAACTGCTCCCCTGCCTGCCTGATCATCCTAACTGCCTTTCCTGCCAGCCTGATCCTCTGCCTTATTGCTCTCCCCTCCTGGCCTGATCCCCCTGACTGCCTAACTGCTCTCCCCTTCGAGCCTGATGCCCTAACTGCCTAACTACCATCTTCTCCCTTCTCCCTTTTCCTTTCTACCTTCTACCTTCTCCTGAAGTGCTGACCTTCTCACCTTCTCCCTTCTTTTGGGATCCTGGCCTTCTCCCTTCTCCCTTTGCCCACGGTGCTACCCTCTCCCTTGTGCCTTCTCCGGAAACCTCTGCAAAAGGGGCTGTGACACTGAACTGGCCTTCACAGCTGCCTTGGCTGCAGGCCCTCAGCCTTTGCAGCTATTGTGGCTTTTTCTGGAAGGATGTCCAGAAGAATGTCCGAAAGAGGTTTGGTCTAATTAGCATATTACCCTTTTATTAGTATGGATTACTTCATTTGTTAATGCTTGGTTTAATGTGGAATTTCTCCTCTGCCCATCCTCATCTGTACAATGAAAACAGCCAGTTACTCTCTAGTATAAGTATTTTAATTTTAGTTAGGTCAGTGATTCTCAAACTTTAGTGTGCATCAGAATTGCCTTGATAGCCTGTTTAAGTACAGATTCCTAGGTCTTTTCCCTCTGATTCAGTAAAGAGGGATCCAAGTAACTTGCTTTTCAAACAAGTTCCCAGGTGATGTCAATAATGCTGCTTGGCCTACATGCCACACTTTAGGAACTACTGGGTGAGATAAACATTTTATTTTCACATTAAATATACTTTATAGCTGAACTTTGTATGCATACCAGAGTTGCTTTCCCTTTCTTACCAACCTTATTCATTCTTCTTAGAGTTAATAATTGTCCTTTTACCATTTGATTAAGTTTTTATAAAAATACTGGAGGCTGGGTGCACAAAATTCTTACATGAGTAGGGTCCCTAGACCTGGCTGGCAATCAGGGCTGATCAGGGCCTTCTAGCTGCCAGTTGGTGCCTTACTTCTATCTGCTGGCTGGGACCTCCCTTCCCTGGCTGCTGGCTGCTGACCTGGGCTTTCCTTCATTCCATGCCACCTTCTGGTGGTTAGTGCACCTTGTAGCAAGTGATTGAACTCCCAGTCTTCCATTGAACTCCTGAGGGGACACTTTTATATATATAGATCTCATTAATTTACACATGAACTCTCTATCAATAGTATAAATCTCTTAAAATATGCAGACTCATTCAATATTTTTCAATATCATCTTTAAAAAAATAAATATCAGGGTTTTTGACATACTCCAGTGTGGCTAATTTCTCTTTTTGGATGCTGTAGATAGTTTCCATGCTTTTATACCTACTTTCTAGATTTTGTAATTTAAAAAAAATGGTTTGAAAATATAAATATCTGAGAATGTCTTTTTTCTACCCTCATACTTGCTTGAATGTTGGCTAAATAAAAGTTTATTTTGAGACTAATTTCTTTTTTAAAACATTGTTCCATGGTCTTCTGACTTCCATTGTTGCTATCAAATGATCAGACACCATTTGATTCTTGATCATTTCCGTGAAGTCAGTTTGGAAATGTTGGAATTTTTCTTCCCCTCTGGTGTTCTGATTTTACAGGGTCCTGGTGTAGGTATATTTGCATCCATTGTGCTGAGCTTGGAGTGGGATCTTCCCATCTGGTGACTTCTGTGCTACAAATCTGAGAAACCTTCCCAAGTTATCTCTTATCTTCCAGTTTCCTGTCCTCTTTTTCTTTGACTCCTCTCTGTGTCCTGGATAATCTGGAAAGGTTGTCCAATTTTCTTATTTTCTTTTTTCACTTTTTAATTCTTTATATTTTGGTTTTACTTTCTGGGAGATTTCTTCAAGTTTATTTTTTTAATTTAATTTTAATTTTAAATTCTTAACATATCTTTTTGACTATTCTCTTAATAGTCATTTTTGAAGCATCCTTTTTTTTCTTCTTCATGGATGTAACATCTTTTATCTTTTTTATAGTGTTAACATAGATTTTAATCTTCTCCCTGTATTATCTATATGTCCTTATTGTTGTTTTTGGTGTTTGTTTTTGTCTCCTATAGGAACTTTTCCCTCAAATATGTGGTAATTAAGATTGGGCTCCCTTTGCCCTGGCTGGGGTGGCTCAGTAGTTGAGTGCAGGCCTAGGTATCAGGAGGTCACAGTTTGATTCCCCATCGGGGCACTTGCCCAGGGTTTTGAACTGGATCCCTAAAGGTGGCATGCAGGAAGCAGCCAATCAATGATTCTCTGTTATCATTGATGTATGGGATTCACAATCTTCCTCTTAAAAGCTCCATCAACTTGAGAAGATGTCTTATTTTCTCAATGTCAATTTGAACACCTAAAGCAGGGCATGGTCCGTTAGTCATGTGACAGATATTTATTGAATGAACAAATATAATCTACTAAAGAGTGTAGATAATCACACCTTCTTCTTCACTTTGAAGAGATACTTTAAGAGAGCCTGTAAAAATCGTATCAAATTGTAAAGTTCTACTAAAATTTCAGAGGTTATTTTTATTTTTAAAGAGACACTAAGATTTATTGAACAAGTGCAGTATTGTAGGGCAGGCACTGTACTGGTCATTTTCACAGTGTGGCATATCTTGCACAATTCACATTCAAGAATGGTATAATCAGAAGCTGGAATATATGAAAAGCTGTCATGTAGGAGAACAGATTGGATTAATCACAGTGGCGAGATGGAGGAAGATAATTGAAGTACATCTCATCTTTCTATCGGGAGGAACTTTCTGTCAATTAGAACATTCAATCAAAGCAATGAGCTTGTCTTGACAGTTGGTGGGCTTCCTGTCCCCAGACAGTAAAAGCAGAATTTCCCAGAAATGTTGCAAAGGAAATTTATTGCTAAAAATAGATTATGCCATTAGACTAAATGCTCTCTAATATTCTTTCTCTCTTTATGATCTTAACTATTACAAATTTACAGATTTTAAAGCTATAATCAACATTCCAAATGCCAGAAAATAGATATAAATGTTCCCAGTCAGATTTACTTGGGATGTTTTATAAACATCTTTGAAATAATCCTGCAAAGGAACAAACATTCCCATCACATCTAAATTCTTGGAGCTGATTCTTTTTTCAGAAAATGGAACATTATAACTGCTTTGAAAGGTCAGAGTCCCCTCACTGGGATGGTGACTCCTTCAATGAGGCCAGTCTTTCATTTGATATTTTCTCAAAGAAATGACAGCCATTTGGGAAATGTAGACAAGGAAAATGGTGTGCTTCCAGTAAAGAGCAAGGTTTATTTCTTTAATGGGCTTGCTGCCCAGAAGCTAGGTTGATTTGCATTTTATCTGCAGTGCATCTCTCATTTACTTGCAAGGCTGTAGCCCTGCCAGCATTTGCCTGGATGCAGCCTGGTCTTCGAGAAGGGCTGCATCCCTGAAAATCCAATAATATTTATTTGACAAGCAATGTTCTCATCCTCTTTTACCACAATGTCAAGAAAATAAACTTCACTGTAGGATCTTCTTTAACCTTTCAAGGTCACTTGGAAAGGGAGCTAAAGTAAGAAAATATCAGTATAGTGTTCACTGAACAAGAATTCAAATGATAAAATAAAGCAAGGAATTAAAAAGCAGGAGTTTTATAAAATTGAGTTATATATTGCAGGAGGTGTAAATCAAGTGAGATAAGAGCACATTACCCCCTTCATCTTTCTTGTTGAAATCCAGGTAAAATTGGTGGATAAAAAAATGTTGCTTGGTTGTGATGGCTTTGCAGGGTCATTTTCTGACTAATTCCTTCCAGTAACTGGTAGAATAAGTATTGCTGAAAAGGATTATTGAATGTTTCAAAATTAAACTGCTATTGATAACTTTAGCTCAGTTCTATGGTAAAGGGGCAGAGCCCACATAGGTGCTAGGTCTGATGAACAATGACAGGATATCTCAAGAGCAAGGGCAATGTGCCCCTCATTGAAAGGTGCCCAGTGCTCATCTGCCATCTATCTAGATGACCTCATCCAATGCAATGTTTTAATTTACTACACGGTGATGTTCAAACCTCTATGTTGAGAAATTTCTTTTGAATTTTAGAAATATACTTTAACTGTGTAGCCAACACACATGAACAGATCATAAGAACTAAAAATTAACTTCTCTTTTAGGGAACATGGTAGAGGATTGAAAAGCCTAGTTCTCACCGAGACTGGTTTGGCTCAGTGTATAGAGCATCAGCCTGCTGACTGAAAGGTCCCAGGTTTGATTCCCATCAAGGGCACATACCTCGATTGCATGCACAACCCCAGTGGGAGATGTGCAGGAGGCAGCTGATTGATGTTTCTCTCTCATCTATGTTTCTAACTCTCTATTTCTCTCCCTTCCTCTCTGTAAAAATTCAATACAATATATTTTAAAAGAAAGAAAAGAAAAGCCTAGTTTTTACTTTACCTCTACCAGGGTTCCTTATACATAAAGTCCAGGAAATACACACAGGCAGAAAAGCAAATAGGAATCATTTCTACTGCTCTGTTATATCTGCAAAGACCATTTTTCCAAATAAGGTAACAGTCATTGGATCCAGAAATTAGGATGTGACCATATTTTGAGGGATCACTACAACTACTTTCTCTCTTTGTTTCTCCAGTGTCTTGCTGGTAGAGGTTGTCTGCTGTGGGTAATATCTAGATTATCTCATTGTCCACTCTTTACCTTCTCAGATCCTCTCTCTTCTGTATAACCAACGACTTACATTAAATTGCCTGTCATAAGTACTTGAAATGATTATGATATGATCCTACTAGATATAGAGTGATTTTATATGCTTCAATGACACACCCATAGCACAACATATTATTATACTTTGTTTACACGTGTACATCCTTTGGCTTAGTGTGTAACCTTTGTTATTTTTCTTGTTTTTCCCAGGGCCCAGCATAGTTCCCAGTTTGGAAAGTGTCCCATAAATAATGGATCATGGATAATGATCTGAAAATGAATGAAGAAAATTTGCTTATAGATATAAAAATCTGGGATGAATATATAAAGTGTCAATGGGATTATTGAAATACAAAACAGTGACACTTGGAGATAAAATACTTGTATATATTTGGCTGGATGGAGATATTATTGGCTCATATGAGCCGCATATGAATAAACACCACAAGACAGAGTGAGTCCAGCAGACTTTTATAAATAAACTAGAGGCCCAGTACATGAAATTCATGCATAGGGGGTAAGGGGGTGCCCCTCAGCCCAGCCTGCACCATCTCCAATATGGGACCCCTTGAGGGATGCCCAACTGCCTGTTTAGGCCCGAACCTACTGGGATCGGGCCTAAACAGGCAGTTGGACATCCCTCTCACAATCCAGGATTGCTGGCTCCCATCTGCTCGCCTACCTGCCTTCTTGATTGCTCCTAAATGCTTCTGCCTGCCAGCCTGATCAATCCCTAACCACTCCCCTGCCAGCATGTTTGCCCCTAACTGCCCTCCCCTGCAGGCCTGGTCTCCCCCAACTGCTCTCCCCTGCAGGCCTGGTCCCTCCCAACTGCCCTCCCCTGCTGGCCTGATCACCCACAACTGCCTTCCCTTGCAGGCCATCTTGTGCTGGCCATCTTGTGTCCACATAAGGGCAGGATCTTTGACCACATGGGGGCAGCCATCTTGTATGTTGGAATGATGGTCAATCTGCATATACTCTTTTATTAGATAGGATTACAGAATTTCACCCAATGGAACACTTAGCATTCTTTTAGTGGGTACCCTGAATAATTATTTCATATCAAATACCTTCCAACCATCCCTTTTTGTTACTTATAGTCAATACATCTAATAAACAATCTGCTTCTAATTACCAGTAGGGATTTTAGTTTGGAAATATGTTTTTATGGATATTCATTATTACTGTTTGATATACAATCTCTTCTATATACTGTTGTCTGGACAATATGCTAAAATTAGAGCTCTGGTTATTTTCTTTTCTTTTAGAAAAGTCTTCTAGTGGCTTTGCATTGTTTACTAAAAAGGCACAAGGTGACATTAAAGCACTCTTTCTGAACTCTTGAGCACTCTAATCTTTCCCACTGTGCTTGCATACCATTACATCACTGATAATCCATCAAGATCCCTGTGGTCTTTTGTGCACACATCTGTGAACTTTAATTCTCTGTATCTAAGGGATTTGATATAAGTTCTGCTTGTCCAATCTACCTTTCTTTTTAAAGCCATTATTATGCTGACCTGTTAAAACTTTGGAACTAGATAGATTTGGGTTTGCACAAAGGTTCCACTATTTTTTTTAACCATGCATTAACTTTAAAAATCCATGAAATCTCTTGAGACTTGGGTTTTCTTATCTACAAAATGGAGACATGTGTACCTAACTCAGTGTGTTATTTTAGGATTAAATGAGAAAAGAGATGTGTCACACAAATATTTAAAATATATATATTTATGTCAATGATAATTTTCCCATAGTTTTCTCTTGGTTTTCCTGATTTTGAAATAGGGTTCTAGCTCTAAAACTTCATAATGCATTTTGTTTTAGTACCCCTTTCTTATTTAAATTGCCTAAAATTAAATTTCTTTAACCTTTTAATATTACCAACTTTACTACATTAATACCTCCTCACATAGAATAAGTGTGTTCTACAACTTTTTTTTATCCTTCAGAATCGTGAGTCTGTGTCTGGTACATTAGTAGATACTTAAAACTTTGTTGACTCACATTAATTATCAATCAATTGAACTGATAAACTACAATATGTTCCTGGTCTATGTGTCTTGTTCTGAAGGGCTCTGCTTAAAACATTAATCTTAGAATTCCAGAGTGCAGGCCCTAAAGCTGCAGTGGCTCAATTGCATTATATTAATGAGGTAGCCCAGAGAATTGAAAATAACCAATTTCTAGTTGATAAAATTATTTTTATTTCCTTTGATTAGTTGACAAAATGCTACTCACTTTGTCCCACCTCCAACGGTGAAGGAAAATTGGAGGGAGGCTTTCTGAGATGTTGACACATATGTCCTATAATTTTAGAAGCATCAATTTTTTTTATAAATGCTGCTGAGGTTGGGATTTGCAACAACCATTAATCAGTTTGAGTCACTAATCAGTTTTGAAATCAACAATGGTCTAACCCATTTTTTAAAAAAGTATGTCAAAGTCCTTTGTAGTCAGGAAATTTAAGAAGAATACATTATCATTTTTAGTTATTACATATGAGAGAACTCCCTTTATTCACTCATCCTATTAATAAAAGCCTATGTGGTCATGATTCCCTCATGCTGTAATGCCCTCACACCATAACAAGTGATCACTGGGAGACTGCACGTGCAGTGGGTGCATGCTGGTGGGTGGGGCTGTGTATACATGTGGGTGGGCAGGGGCTTGATGTTGTATGCATAATGGGAAGGCAGGTCCTGTGGCTCTGGATTATCTGTTTGGGGGAATCCATCAAGGAGCTCTGGGGTGACTGATTAAATAGTTCCTGCACTGTGAGAGAGTACAGGCCAGGCTGGGGGAACTCCCTCCCCAGTGCACAAATTTTATGCACTGGGTTTCTAGTTCACATTACAGTGATGCCTTGAGAAACGGGTTTAATTTGTTCCGTAACCTTAAGGCATGGGAAACTATGAGACGCTCGAGTCGCGGTAAACTGGTGGGTCGTGTGCAGCTGGCCGATCCATGCGATTACTCCTATCTCAAATATTGCTCGTATTTCAAAGCAAAAATTGCTCGCTCGACGGCTCGTATCTCAAAAATCTCATATGTTAGGGCACTCGTATCTCAAGGTACCACTGTATAAGAACTAAAAACACAGTATTTGAAAAAAATTATTTCTCTAGTATGGCCTAAACTATTTATTTGAGATATTTTATTAATAATTTCTTCTGCTTAGAGCAGTGGTCAGCAAACT
>JAAGEH010000101.1:3715271-3775186 GCA_011751065.1 Lasiurus cinereus
TTCGTCTTATCACCACAGTAAAACTCTAGGTGAGTCAGGGCAGCCATCATGCAGGTTACCAGGCCATCCTCTCAGTGACTTCACTGTATACTAGGGACTGGTGAATGTGTGATGCTGGGTCACTCTGAGCATTGGGACTACATGTGATGATGGCATGTAAGATGTTCACAGTAATTAATAAAAACACTTGAGTTTTAAAAACCAAATCTCAGACTTCATTCAAAAATCTATGCATTGTTTATGTTTACTTTGAATAAGTTGAAAATAGGTTTTAGCATTTGGAGTAACACATTTCTTTCACTTTCTCCACCAGGTAAATCATTAATGAATCATAAGAATTTCATTTGCAGAGACGCCGGGCAATGAATGGCTTAGTTCAAGTCACATTTAAGGTTTCATTTGATTTACCTCATGGCCATACTTCACTGACAAATGTCTTCAGTGTGGTTCATGGTAAAAACTTTTATTCCTTTGAATCCTACTACTTTGTAGAAATAGCTCTTTCAAACCTTACCAATGAATTCTTCTTCCTTTTGAAATAATTTGTTGAGATTTTATTTATATACTATAACTTCAGCTAATTTAAGTGTATAATTCAATCACTTTAATATACTTACATAGTTGTCTAGTTAGCACAAAATTTTAGAATATTTTTATCACTCCCAAAAGAAACCTCATATACCCATTAGCAGTCACTCCCTATTATGCTCAGTCCCCTCTATTTTAGGCAAATGTTAATACACTTTCTGTCTATAGAGATTTGCCTATTCTGGATATTTCATATAAATGAAATCATACAATATGTCACTTTCATGACTGGCATCTTTCATTTAACATCATGTTTTCAAAGTTCACTCATGTTGTAGCATATGTAATTATTTTATTCCTTTTTATTGCCAAATTATATTTTATTATACATATAACATATTCTATGTATCCATTTATCAATTGGTGGGCATTTGGATTGCCTCCATTTTTGCCTATCATGGATAGGGCTAAAATGAACATTTTTGTTTGAGTCTTTGTGTAGACACATGATTTTGTTTCTCTCTGGGTAGATACCTTGGGATAGAATTGCTGATGCATGTGGTACATCTATATTTAACATTGTGAGAAACTGTCAGTGTATTCTTCAAAGTGAACACACTAATGAATTCTTACCTTCCAATGTGAATGTTGGCCTTATATTCATTGTTATCATTGACTATACTGTGCCAATTTGCACTAATGATCATTTTATCTAAAATCTCCTCTTTTTGGTTTTGTGCTGCTTTAATGTTCTGTTTTTTCCTTTTTTTTTCTCTCTGTAACTCTTTCTCCTCTCTGCATGCAATTTTTTCCCTACCTTTTCTGTCTACCTCAGCAGTGTCTTTGAGCAAAGGATGCTTCACTTCCCAGCTATATGGTGCTCCAGATTAGGTAAAACCTGATTCAGTCTCTCCTGAGCTGCAGTCACATAATTCTGGTGCATTCTCAGCATCTCTGTGTAGCTGTCTGCTTTCAAATGCAGTAAATCCACAAGATGGTTCCTCACCTGCTCTGCAAACTGGGTTTCTTTCTTATTGTGCTTTTTTAAAAATCTCTCTCTCCTTCTCCCTCTCATTCTCCCTCTGTCTCTCTCTCTCCTTCTCCGTCTCCCTTTCTCTCTCCTTCTCCCTTTCCATCTCTTTCAACTCAGACTTGAAATTTCAGTCATTTTTCTTTTCTCTCCCTTGTCCCCTTGGTACAATCAATTTTTCAACTCCTGTCCACTTTCCATGTCCATCATTCTCAGAAGTAGTCCCTTTTTCTGAATTACATTCCAGTTATCCACCTGCTCAAGTACTATTATTGCCCATTTTGATTTCTTTAGATTCTTTTTTAATTGGCTTCCCTGATTGTAGTATTTTTTCCTTTTCCTTTTTTCCCAGAATTTTGCATTTATATCTTACTTCATAGTTCAATCACATTGTGACTTCTCTGTTAAAAATTTCAAAAGATTTTATTTTATCCCCCAAATGAAGAACAGATTCCTAAGCTTCTACATTCAAATCTCCATTACATTTTTCTAGTCTTGTCTCCATTGTGATCCTTTATAGAGCATGTATTTGAATCAATCTCAGTCTCAGTTCTCTTTACCAGCTGAGCTTTGTATTGTTCTGCCTCCAGCTTTGCTCATGCCTCTCCTTGTGCTGCCCTGTCCTTGAATCTACATAAGCGAATCCCTCATGACCCTAATAGAATGTGTCCTCCTCCACAATGATGCTGATGATCTCTCTAGACTGAATTTATCACTCTGAACTCTCACAATGTCATCTTCAATTATGTATGACAGTCACTCGGTACGTATCTAGTCTTCCCTTCTTAAATCTATAGTGCTTGAGGGCAGAGGCCCTGGTATATTTGTCACAATTAGAATAGTTACCATTTCCTGAATATTTACCATGACCTAGACACTGAGCTAAGTGATTTTTTTTAAATGTAATATCTTCTTTAACTATCAAAACAATTATCTAAAATAGGTGTGTTTTTAATCCTCCTTTTATAGATGAGGCAATTAATGCTGGAAGAGAATAAATAACTTATCCAAAGTTAAACAGCTTCTAAATGGCAAAGCTGCAATTTTAGCCTGGACTAGGTGATTGTAAAGTTCATGCTATTAACTATATCACTTTCTCAACAACACCTATTTTAATTAATGCCAGTTAAATGCATAAATAATGGTCATTATGTACTGCTGAAATAATGCCATTTGATGCCATGTTTTGTAGTTAGAGATTTTAGTTAAAGTTGAAGTTCTAACACTTTCTTTGAAATGAAATTTTTTTTTTATCAAGGCTGGGCTGTTTGCTCATTCCTGAGTAGAGGAAGAGCTTAATAATTCCTGCCTCACCAGGGTGCTGTGAAAAAAAATGATACAGCGAACACTACACATGTACTAGTAGACGCTCAGTAAATATTGATAATAATAAAATAAAGTTCCATTTTTACTAGTCCTGCTGGATAGGCTGCCTGTCCTTGAATCTGCTAATGCGAGGAAAGGCATGCACTAGTAGTACCATAGCAATTTTACAAAGTTTATCCCACCAAGGAATAAACTTTATTATCCACTGTTCAAAGTTAGTCATAGTCTTTGACTTAAGATGAAACTAACAGATAATATGGTGCTTCATAATTGAGTGCTATTTTTACTTCATTTATATATCAACATTATCTATCTACCATCTATCTATCTACCTATTGATCATCTATCTTCTATCTATCATCTATCTTCTATCGTCTATCTAAGCATTAATTGTAATAGCATTAAATGACCAGGTAACTCTGCACCTGGGTTTCTAGGAGTGACATGTGCATAGTTAATTCTTTATTAAGATACTGAACTTCTTTCTTGAGCTGCAGCTCTGTTCATGTTTATACTCCACAAATGGCATCAAATACACAAGTAAAACTTCATCCTCTTTCTTCTCATTTTGTTTCTATAGGTAAATTCCTCCTCTTTATCTTGCTTGAATGCAGTGATTCATCACAGCATTTCAAATTATTTTGAATATTGGTGTCCACAGAACATTGCCCCCTCTAGCAAGACCTTTTATCAGAGAAAACAAATTAAAAATTTTAGAGAATATGAATGCACATACTTTTACTAACTTGAACTATTTTTTATTACTATTCTAATTTTCTTTTAAAATTGATTTTTAGAAAGAGAAGAATGCAGAAAGAGAGAGAGAGAAACATGATGCGAGGGTGTCTCTTGCATGGTCCCTACCGGGGGTCGAGTCTGAAACCCAGGCATGTTCCTTGACCAGGATCAAACTGGTAACCTTTTGGTGCATGGGATGATACCCAACCAACGAAGCCACACTGGCCAGGGTATTCACTTTTGTAGAACAAATACCCTTTGGCATTTTATAAAAAATTCCATCACTAATCAGTGGTTGAAGAAATACTAACTCTTATATTAACTTCTTAGATAAGATGGATCCTATTCTCAATACACTTTTCTCCATAAAAATAAACAAAAAGTTGCTTAAGAGACCTGGAGAAAGAGACAGTTCTCAAGAGTGGGGGAGAAGGAGAAGTGGGGGTGAGTGTAACATGGAAATACAGAATTAATTTCTAGTTGCTCCAAGCCACCTGAATATGGCTGTTACATAAATATGTCATAATAAAGATGAACTTTATCAATATGTGCCCAAGCCCATGGTTGGGGAATTGTAGATGAGGAATTTCTATGCAATTCCCATTCTGTTGACATTCAAAGAAGTAAGTGTAGTATTTATCTTTTTAAATTACAGTGGAAGATGAAGCTTCTATGTGCTACCTCATTTTGTTTGTTTTGGGTTTTCTGTATTCTAATGGGAGCTCTAAATTTCAATCTTCATAACATAGAGGGATTTCATAAATGCAGGTGTGACTAAGAAAACTGAATATATATTTTAAAGCTCTGTACTTTAAATGAATTAGAAAAAAATATAAAATAAGCATCCAAATCATCTCTGTTTTGATATTAGTAGGTAAAACATGTAAAGATGGCATCTCATTAAGTATAACTTTAGGTAAGTCTTAGGTGACATTTTCTGTGCTTTTGAGACAGTAACTTTTTGCAAGAAACACAGTGCAGAGCTGCTTATGGTATCCTTGCCAGTCTTTGTGAGAAGACTATGAAATGAATGATGCCATGATTGCTCTCAACAGGCTCAGCTTTAAAGGAGATAAAGGCATGTGATTTATAAATTTTGCTATGATTTAGGTGACTTGATACAGCAATAATAGATAGTTAGAGAAAGAGAGTGGCAGTGTCCTGAAATATCAACTATGGCTTTCTAAAGCAGTTAAAAGGTTATAGCCATTCTCACAGAGGAATATGGGCCCTTGGTCTTTTTCCAAGGTGTCTATTCTTTCTGGAGCTTTATGCTAGAGCAATGAGTAACCCTTGCTGTCTATAGTTGAAAGATAGCCAGGCTAGGCATGAAAACATCTGATTTCCAGGCCAAACTCTGCCCCGGACATTCTTTGAGTCATTGGAAAAATAATTCCATCTCTCAGAGCTTCATTGTGGATCAGATTAATTCTCAGATTTCTTCCATATCTGATGCAAGCAACTTTATTGAAAAAAAGATGTCAGTTGAAAAGAAGAAAAATAGATAAAATAAAATATAAATAGCACTATGATCACATTTGACAAAAATAACTAATAATCATAGGTGAACTTAAAATATTAAATAATATTAAGAGATGTGATAATGTGTTTTTTATGATCCTAGCTAATAAAAGAGTAATATGCAAATTTACCATCATTCCAACACACAAGATGACTGCCCCCATGTGGTCAAAGATGGCTGTCCCCATATGGATACAAGATGCCTGCCACAAGATGGCCAGCAGGGGAGGGCAGTTGGGAGCAACCAGGCCTGCAAGGGAGGGTGATCAAGCCTGCAGGGAAGGGCAGTTAGGGGTGACCAGGCCAGCAGAGGAGGGAAGCTGGGGTGACCAGGCTTATAGGGAAGGGAAGTTAGGGGTGACCAGGCCTGCAGGGAAGGGCAGTTAGGGGCAAATAGGCCGGCAGGGGAGCAGTTAAGGAACAATCAGGCTGGCAGGGGAGTGGTTAAGGGCAATCAGGAAGGCAGGCAGAGGAGCAGATGGGAGCCAGCAGTCCTGGATTGTGAGAGGGATCCTAGATTAGAGAGAGTGCAAGCTGGGCTGAGGGATACACCCCTCTTGCATGAATTTCATGCACAAGGCCTCTAGTATATAATAAACATCTAAAATATTTTTTAAAGAAGAGCATGGGTTCTAGAGCAAGCCAATTTGAATGCTTTTTTTCCACTTTGACTTAGAGCAATTCCTTAATTTGCATCCTTGGCAGTAAAGAGAAAACCTCAGAGAGTAATAGTAAGGATTACATAAGATAATGTGTATAAAGTAATATAATAAATATCCTGACTCTTGTATTGGCATCATTACACTTTCAGCTATAGCATTTAGGGGAGAACTAGATTCTTCAGGGGACATTTAACAAGTAGTTGTGAACAGATAATGCTTCATCAAATATGCACTCATTGGTTCTACCCAAGGCACCGGTGAAATAACCTTAGCATAATGATGCAGGCATTGTGGAGCTGGTGCCCTGGACATTACTAGCAGGTGGACCCTGTTAATTCAGGTGAGGCCAAGGTTGTGGTTTTGATCCTCGTTGAGGCACTTAAGTTCACACTGCTTCATTTTCAACCATAGGCTACTGAGTGCTGCTGCATAACTATCTCAAACACCTCTCTTCTTCCAGGTCTTATGTCACCAAAGTTAGATCTTTCTTAGCTACCTTACCTAAACTTTCTCCAGTTTTTTCTTTTGAAAAATTCTTGTTAGCACATATTAATTTCATACATCACTTGGCAGTTATCACTGTATAATTTACTGAGTTATCACTTTTATTGTGCTTCCCCATATGGCATGTAAGCTCCTGAAAAGCAAGAAATTCTATGTGCTTGCTTGCTATAGGGTGTCCCAAAAATGTATGCACACTTAACAGCTGATAGCTCAATTGATATTTCTTTCTTTTTGGATTTAACCCATTGGAATTAATAATTATTCGAAGTGTGTCTACACTTTGGGGACACCCTGGATAATCCTATTGCTGATAATAATAGACATGCTGAAATGAAGATGAGTCACATGAAAATATATATATTTAGGCAGCCATCACCACCTTATAAAAGGGAGCAGGCAGGGGATTATTTTATAATAGGAGACAGAAAGTTACCAAAGATAAATGACCTCTAAGTAATGAATGTGAGTCTGTCAGCTATGAGAATTTTCTTTTCAAAGTTGCAGAGCTCTTTAAAATCTTATTTTACTCCAGTCAGAGAATATATCTTTGTAAAAGGCATATTTGCAGAGTTTGCAAGGTTTAAAAGAAAAGAAGCTATGGCAAAATTTGTCATTTGCATAGATCTATGAAAATTTCTAAGGAGAGAAAAGAATAAACAATAGAAGTATAATTTATAAGATAGGGGGAAATCACTGTATAATAAAGCTTCTATATAAATAAAAGCCCAGCAACCATTACAGTGGAACCACCAGAATGACCAGAATGACTGGTTGATATGATGCACACTGATCAGTAGATGCTCAAGGCAGAAGCTGCTGGGTGGTCAGTGCACTCCCACAGTGGAACCAATGCTCAGCCAGAAACTGGACTTGTGGCTGGTGAGCATAGCAGTGGTGGTGGTTAGGAGCAAGCAGACATGTGGCTAGAAGTGAGGAGTCTCAGGTTGCAAAAGGGATGCCCAATTGGCAGTTTAGGCCTGACTGGGCCTAAACTGGCAGTCAAATTTCCTGTGAGGGATCCCAGATTGTGAGAGGGCTCAGGTTGGGCTAAGACATTTCCCCCCGCCCCCATGCACAAAATTGTGCATTGGGCCTCTAAAATAATTATAAAATTTGCAGGTGGAGAAACAGATTATCTAGACTCAGGCAGTAGAAGTTATAGAAGGCAAAAATCATTATATGTTTAATATTTAGTGGTAATGTTGGTATGTTTTACTCTAACATTTTATAAATTTTATCTTGTAAGAATTCTTTTCAGCTTGTTCACTTAAATTTTTCTTTTATATATCACATTTTAATCCTAAACTTGATATGGTTTGGCTTTTTAAAAATATGTTTTTTAATACTTTCAAAGAGAGGAAGGGAGAAGGAAAGAGAGAATCATCAATGATGAGAGAGAATCATTGATTGGCTGTCTCCTGCATGCCCTTTACTGGTGATCTAGCCAGCAACTTGAGCATGAGCCTTGACCAGGTATTGAACACTGACTTCCTGACTCATAGGTTGATGCTCAACTATTCAGCAATACTGGCTGGGCACTTCTTTTCTATTTTAACACTTAGTTTTTTTTATAGCAGTTTTAGGTTCACAGCAAAATTGAGAGGAAGGTACAGATATTTCTCATATCCCTCTGCTTCCACACATGCATCGAGTTCCCTATATTGACATATCAATAACCCAAGTCAGGACTGTGCTCTGACTACTGATTCCTTCTCTGTCCCTGATCCTCTGGCAACCACTGACCTCTTTACCGTCTCTACAGTTTTGCCTTTTCCAAAATGTCATATAGTTGGAATTATGCAGCATGTAGCCACTTCTGATTGGCTTCTTTCACTTAGTAATATTAATTTAAGTTTTCACCACGGCTTTTCCTGCTTGAGAGCTCTGAATAATAGGTCTATTTTTAGATCTAAATATATTCCACTAGAGACTCAGTGCATGAAATTTGTGCACGGGAGGGGGTCACCTCAGCCTACCCTGTACTTTCTCCAGTCCAGGACTGCTGGCTCCTAACTGCTCACTTGCCTGCCTGTCTGATCACCCCTAACTGCCCTTCTCTGCCAGCATGGTTAGCCTTCACTGCCCCCTCTGCTGGCCTGGTTGCTGCCAACTGTCCCACTCCACCAGCCTGGTTGCCCCCCAATGCCCACCCTCCCAGCCTGGTCACCCCACACAGCCTGCTGTTTAGTCATTACTGTGAGGGCGTTGTGACCAATTTGCATATTACACTTTTATTAATATAGATTATATGTATGTACCACAGTTATTCCATTCACTACTGATGGATAACAAGGTTGCTTCCAAGTTTTTGGAAATTATAAATAAATCTGCTATAAATGTCCAGGTGCAGATTTGGGGGTGGGTATAAGTTTTTAACTTTTTTGCACATATACCAGGGATGCAGTTGCTAGATTGAATGGTAGAAGTATGTTTATTTTTGTAAGTAACTGCCAAACTTTCTTCCAATGTGGGTATACCATTTACATTTTGATCAGCAATGAATGAATGAATATATTAGCTTCTCCACATCCATGCCAGCATTTGGTGCAGTCAGTGTTCTGGATTTTGGCCATTGTCACGGGTGTGTAGTGGTATCTCATTGTTCTTTTAATTTGTATTTCTTTGTTGACATATGATGTGAAGCCCCTCTTTGTATGCTCATTTACCATCTGCATATCTTCTGTGGTGAGATATCTATTAAGGTCCATTTTGGTTTATATATATTGGGTTTTTGGTTTTCTTATAGTTGCATTTTAAGCATTCTTTGTATATTTTCAAGAACAGTCATATCAGATGAGTCTTTTGCAATTTATTTCTCTTGGTCTATTGCTTATCTTCACATTCTTTTGGCATTGTCTTTACAGAGCAGAAAATTTTAACTTCAGTGAAATTTAGCTTACAGTTATTTCTTTCATATATTGTGCCTTTGGTGTTGCTATACCCAGGGTCATCTAGATTTTCTCTTGTATAATTTCTCTTCTAGAAGTTTTACAGGTTTGTGTTTTACATTTAGCTCTATGATACATTTTGAGTTAATTTTTGTGAAGGGTATTAGGGGCTGTGTCTACATTAATTTTCTTTTTCATGTGGATGTTAAGTTTCAAACACATTTTTGTTGTAAAGGTTGTCATGTCTTTATTGTATTGCCTTTGTTTAAGATCATTTGAGTACATTTATATGGGTCTATTTATATTCTGTTCCATTGCTCTATTTATTTATTCTTTCACCAACACCATACTGTCTTGACTACTCTAGCCTGGCTATTTTCAACCTTTTACAGATAATGGCACACATAAGCTAGTTACTAAAATTATGTGGCACACCAAAAATATATTTTATGTTTTGCCAATCTGACAAAAAATATAGATATAATTTTGATTCTTTCATACTGGATGGCTATTGTTGTGTTGGATGTTGTCATTCTCTTTTAATTTGACAATCTAAGGGAAATGAAATCAGTGCCCCAGAAAAAATAGTCAGGTACTGCACATTTAAAAGATTCTTGGGGCATACTGGGTGAGAATTGCTTACTAATAAGTTTTGAAATTGGGTAGCATCAGTCCTCTAGCTTTGTTTTTCTTCTTGAGTATTGTGTTGGCTATTCTGGTTCTTTTATCTTTCCATATGAACAAGGGATGGGGATTCTTTTTTCTGCCAAGGGTCATTTGTATATTTATAACTTCATTTGCTTAATATAATTCACTTAATATAAAGTTATGTTAATGTGAAAAAAGCATCTAGATTTATTGAATTTCGAGCCCTGCCTGCCATTGCCTTGTCTGGGCCATGGCAAATGATTTTTTAGGCCTTATAAGACCCGTGGGCTGGAAATTCCTGACTCCTGAAACTTTAGAATCAGTTTTTGAATATTCACAAAATAACGTGCTGAGATTTTGATTGGGATTGCATAGAATTTATATGTCAAGTTGGGAAGAACTGACATCTTCATAATTTTGAATCTTTCTATCTGTGAACATGAAATATCTCTCCATTTATTTAGTACTCCTTCAACTTCATTCAACAGAGTTTTGTAGTTTTCCTCATGTAGCTCTTATATATATTTGTTAGATTCATATCTAAGTATTGAATTTTTGTTGCTAAAATAAATGACATGTGTTTTTAATTGCACTTTCCACTTACTCATTGCTTGTGGTATAGGAAGTTGATTGAATTTTGTATTTTAAACTTATATCTTATCCCCATTTTATAATTGCTAATTAGTTCCAGAATTTTTTGTTGTTAACTCTTTTGGATTTTTTAAATAGACAATTACATCACCCAAAATCAAAGACAGTTTTCTTCTTTCCTAATCAATTTTTTTTAAAGATGCATTTAATTTTATTTAGAAGCATACAATTCCATATTACAAATTCAACAAAATGATAATCACATGTTCACAAAATAAACCTCTATAAATATTTGTTACAGTTATATAACATAAATCTGATTAAGAAACACAAGTGATGTGGAGAATTTTAAAATATGGGCCATATTTTATATAATTAGCATATCAATATGCATCATATATATGAATATAAAATACTTCATTACTAATTGGTCCTTAATAAGAATATAAATATGAATGGAACCAGTATCTCTGAATTATTCATACAAAATACAGATATTATGATCTTCTATAAATTCAAATTATGATTTCCACTGCTTAGTAGTTCATGTTTTGGGCAAGTTTTTTCATTACTTTAATTCTCAGTTTCTACAATGAATTCTTGGAGACATTTTGCTAGTTATACGAAATAATGGTTTTTTAAAAAATTTTAATAAATCTTTATTGTTCAGATTATTACAATTGTTCCTCTTTTTTCCCCCATAGCTCTCTCCACCCCATTCCCACCCCACCATATGCCATTACCCCCCACCACGCTCCTCATCCATAGGTGTATGATTTTTGTCCAGTCTCTTCCCGCTCCTTCTTTTTAATGGCAGCATAGAATTCCATTGTGTAGATGTACCACAGTTTTCTGATCCACTCATCTGCTGGCGGGCACCTAGGCTGTTTCCAAATTGTAGCTATTGTGAATTGTGCTGCTATGAACATAGGGGTGAATAAATCCTTTATGATTGGTGTTTGTAATTTCTTAGGATAAATTCCTAAGAGTGGGATTGCTGGGTCAAATGGGAGATCCATTTTTAGTTTTTTAAGAAAACTCCATACTGTTCTCCACAGTGGCTGTACCAGTCTGCATTCCCACCAGCAATGCACAAGGGTTCCTTTTTCTTCGTATCCTCACCAACACTTGTCATTTGTTGATTTGTTGATGATTGCCATTCTGACAGGTGTAAGATGATATCGCATTGTCGTTTTGATTTGCATCTCTCAGATAAATAGTGACTTTGAACATGTTTTTATGTGTCTCTTGCCCTTCCTTTTATCGTGTTTCGAAAAGGTTCTATTTAGGTCCGTTGCCCATTTTTTTATTGGATTGATTATCTTCCTTTTATTAAGTTGTATAATTTGGCTGTAGATGTTGGAGATTAAACCTTTATCAGTGATAACATTTGGAAATATGTTCTCCCATAGAGTGGTCTTTCTTGTTGTTTTGTTGATGGTTTCTTTTGCTGTACAAAAGCTTTTTATTTTGATGTAGTCCCATTTGTTTATTTTTTCTTTAGCTTCCATTGCCTTTGGAGCAGTATCAGTGAAGAAGTTCTTTCGGCATATGGCTGAGATTATGCTGCCTGAGGATTCCTCTAATACTTTTATGGTTTCCCTTCTAATGTTTAAGTCCTATATCCATTTTGAGTTTATTTTTGTATTTGGTGTAAGTTGGTGGTCCAGTTTCATTTTTTTGGCATGTATCTGTTCAATTTTCCCAAGACCATTTGTTGAAGAGGTTATCTTGGCTCCATTGTATGTTCATGCCTCCTTTGTCAAATATTAATTGAGCATAGTGGTTTGGGTGGAAATCTGGATTCTCTATTCTATTCCATTGGTCTATATGTCTGTTCTTGTGCCAGTACCAGGCTATTTTGAGAAGTTGCTTTGTAATATAGCTTTAAATCTGGTATTGAGATACCACCTACTTTATTCTTCTTTCTCAGAATTGCTGTGACTATTCGTGGTCTTTTTTTGTTCACAGATGAATCTATGAAGAATTCTTTGTAGGTCTGTGAAATATGTCGTTGGTATTTTAATGGGTAGTGCATTGAATCTATAGATTGCTTTGGGTAGTATGGACATCTTAATGATGTTGATTCTCCCAATCCATGAGCCTGGTATGCTCTTCCATCTGTTAACATCTTCCTCTATCTCTTTTTTCAGTGTCCTGTAGTTTTCTACATATAGGACTTTTACCTCTTTAGTTAGGTTTATTCCTAGGTATCTTAATTTTTTTGGTGCAATGGTAAATGGGATTGCTTTTTTAGTCTCTCTTTCTGTAATTTCACTATTAGTGTATAGAAATGCCACAGATTTCTTGGCATTAATTTTGTATCCTGCTACATTGCCAAATTCATTTATTAAGTCAATTAGTTTTGGGATGGAGTCCTTCAGGTTTTTTATGTACAGTATCATGTCATCTGCAAATAAGGACAGCTTTACTTCTTCTTTTCCAATTTGGATGCCTTTTATTTCTTCTTCTTGTCTAATTTCAATGGCTAATACTTCCAGTACTATGTCGAACAGGAGAGGTGAAAGTGGGCATCCCTGTCTTGTGCCTGTTCTTAGGGGAAATGGTTTTAGTGTTTGCCCATTGAGTATGATGTTAGCTGTGGGTTTATCATATATTGCTTTTATGATGTCGAGGTATGATCCTTCTATTCCCACTTTGCTGAGAGTTTTTATCAAGAAAGAGTGTTGGATTTTGTCAAATGCTTTTTCTGCATCAATTGATATGACTATGTGATTTTTGTCTCTCAATTTGTTTATGTGATATATCATGTTTATTGATTTGCGGATATTGTACCATCCCTGCATTCCTGGGATGAATCCTGCTTAGTCATGGTGTGTGATCTTTCTGATGTACTGCTGGATCTGATTTGCTAGCATTTTGTTGAGGATTTTGGCATCTATGTTGATGAGAGATATTGGCCTATAATTCTCTTTCATTGTGTTGTCTTTATCTGGTTTTGGTATTAGGGTGATGCTGGCTTCATAGAAGGTGTTTGGAATTGTTCCTTCTTTTGAATATTTTTGAATAATCTTAGGAGGACAAGTTTTAATTCTTCCTTGAATTTTTGGTAAAATTCTCCTGTGTAGCCATTTGGTCCCGGGCTTTTATTTGCTGGAAGCTTTTTGATGACGATTTCAATTTCTCCTATAGTTATTGGACTATTGAGATGTTTAGATTCTTCCTGATTGAGTTTTGGAACATTATATTTTTCTAGGAATATGTTTACTTCTTGCAGGTTGTCCAATTTGTTGGAATAGAGTTGTTCATAGTATTTTTTAACAATCGTTTGTATTTCAGCCAGGAATGTTGTTATTTCTCCTCTTTCATTTCTGATTTTGTTCATTTAGGTTTTCTTTCTTTGCTTTTTGGTGAGCCTGGCTATAGGTCCATCTATCTTGTTTATCCTTTCAAAGAACCAGCTCTTGGTTTTGTTGATCTTTTGAATTGTTTCATGATCTCCATGTTGTTTATCTCCGCTATGATCTTTACTATTTCCTTCCTTCTGCTTACACTGGGCTTTTCTTGTTGCTCACGTTCTAGCTCTTTGAGTTGTAGGGTTAGGTAATTTATTACCATTGTTTCCTGTTTTTTGCAGTAGGTTTGTAGGGCTATGAACTTCCCTCTCAAGACCGCTTTCACTGTGTCCCATAAATTTTGTATTGTTGTGTTGTCATTGTCATTTGTTGTCATGATTTTTTTTTCCCTTGATCTCTTTGGTTACCCAGTCATTGTTTAATAGCATGCTGTTTAGTCTCCATGTATTTGATTTCTTTATATTGTTTTTATTATAGTTGATTTCCAGTTTTATGCCGCTGTGGTCTGAGAAAATGCTTGATATGATTTCTATCTTCTTGAATTTGAAGAGACTATTCTTATGACCCAACATATGATCTATCTTTGAAAATGACCCATATGCACTAGAGAAGAATATATATTCTGTAGCTTTGGGGTGAAATGTTCTGAAGATGTCAATTAATTCCATCTGGTCTAGTGAGTCATTTAGGATTGATGTTTCTTTATTGATTTTTTTGTTTGAGGATTTGTCCAGTGGTGACAGTGGGGTATTAAAGTCTCCTACTATGATTGTATTGCTGTCAATCTCTCCCTTAATATCCTCTAGGAGTATTTTTTATGTATTTAGGTGCTTGTATATTGGGTATGTATATGTTTACCAGAGTTATTTTTTGTTGGAATGTTCCCTTTAGTATTATGAAGTGGTCTTCCTTATCTCTTGTTATGTCCTTCACTTTGGGATCTAATTTGTCAGATACAAGTATTGCAACCCCAGATATTTTTTCATTTCCATTTGCCTAAAATACCATCTTCCATCACTTCACCCTCAATCTGTGTGCATCTCTTTTCCTGAGGTTCATTTCTTACAGACAGCAGACACATGGATCATGTTTTCTTATCCAATAGGTTACCCTACATCTTTTTATTGGAGCATTTAATCCGTTTATATTTAAAGTTATTATTGACAAGTACTTATTTGTCACCATTTTTAATCTTTAGCCCAGAGTTCCTTCTTCTCTTCCTATTTCTTTTTATTACAGCAGACCCTTTAACATTTCTTGCATTGCTGGTTTGGTGATAATATAGTCCCTTAGTCCTTTTTTGTCTGTAAAGCTTCTGATTTCACCTTCAATTTTGATTGGAATTCTTACAGGGTAGAGCATTCTTGGATTCAGACTCTTCCTTTGTATAACTTTGTATATTTTGCATTTTCCTTTTTTCTGTCAGATCAAGGTACCCTTCTTAAAACCTATTAAAATGAGTAGAGGTATCTTCAAAGGTACTTTGAGATAATTGAATGGATGGTTAAAGGAGAAAAGATAACTACCATCTAATCTCTTATCTATAAAATGAGATTTTATGTTTTGTAGCACACATGAATACAGAAAATGTCATGTGTCTAATAATGTATTCAGTAGCAGAGATCAGTTTATGATTCACCTTTTACAACCCAGATAAAGCAGATTTAAAGAATTCTGTACATTGATGAAGTCATAAAATATGATTGATTGATATAGAGAATTTTAAAAATGTCTCCATTTATATTAAACTAGAGGCCTGGTGAACAAACTTTGTGCAGTTAGAGGGTCCTTCAGCCTGGCCTGTGCCTTCTTGTGGTCTGGGAGCCCATGGGGATGTCAGCTTAGGCCCTGCAGGGAGTGGGCCTAAGCCATCACTTGGACATCCCCCCGAGGAGTCCTTAGCATTCTGCAGAGGTGGGAAAGGCTCTTGCTACCACTACTGTGCTCGCTAGCCATGAGCCTGGCTTCTGGCTGAGTGGCACTCCCACTGTGGGAGCGTACTGACCATCAGGGGGCAGCTCCTGCATTGAGCATCTGCCCCGGGGTGGTCAATGCACATCATTGTTCTGCAGTTTGGTCTATTTGAATATTAGCTTTTTATTATATAGGATTGGTGTAGGTTTTACTAAACAGAGTCAATATTCCTGAGGAGAAACCAAGATGGCAGCATAGGTAAACACTTGAACTTGCTGTCTCACACAACCACTTCAAAACTACAACTAAAAGACAAAACATAAATCATCCAGAACCATAGGAAGGCTGGCTGAGTGGAAATTCTACAACTAGAAGGAAAGAGAAAAGCACACTGAGACTCAGAGGAGCTGCGGAAGTAAGGTGCAGAGAGGTACAGAAGTGCACATGCATGGAAAAGGTTTGCAACTGAGGACATCAGCTGTCTTTTTCATTCAGGAGGGAAACACAAGCTCCCCATTGCTCTGAACTCCAGTTCCAGGTGAGACTTTGGAGACCCAGATTCATACATGGAGAAACTGGACTGTCTGGCATTGAGTAGAACTCAAGGGCGATTTTCTCTCAGAGGTGCTTTTAGCGATTACCGAGGGACACTGAGACCTGCTGGCCTCTTAGGGCAGGGCTGTTGGGAAGCCATTACTGTTTTCTCTGCCCTAAGACCCCGCTCCATCCAAGCTGTGTGCAGAGGCTTTTGCATATAATTGGCTTGGTCTTTTGAAATCTAAAATTACCTAACAAACTGCAGCTGAGTCAGAGAGACTGAGAACATTCAAAAGAAGGCCCAAACCCATTACAGCAACTTGCATTGCTTCACAGCTGGGCCTCAGCTGGGCACCTCCAAAACCCAAACAAAAAAGAGGAATCTAGATATCTCTCTAGCTCTTGCTGGATGGCCTCAGGCACAGACTAAATTAGCACTCATTAGAGATCCAAGAGCCAGTATACTCAGTGGTCAAAGTGGGATCATCCAGATTACAACTCCTCAAATCACACTCAGTGGGAAGATTCAGTAAGCATGAAAGCCCCACTAAAGCAAGTCTTGCCTCATAATGGTGCTACCAGCACAGTTCTCCTATCGCAGACACAGCTGATCTTCACAGTCAATTGGCCTGGAGATCAATTCCTCCCAGTGATAACAACAACAATCTACAATAAGACTGTGCACATAGCCCACAAAGGGGTGCACCAAGAGTGTTTACCTCAGGTAACTGGGGAGGCTGAGCCACTGGTCACTATAGGACACCTAGCACACAAAGCCATTCTATTAAAACAGGGAAACAGCCAAAATGTGGATAAAAAGAAACAGGTCACAAATGAAAGAAATGGAGGATATAGAGTTCAAAACTATAGTTGTAAGGTTTTTCAAGAAGTTTTTAGAAACCACTGATAAATTTAGTAAGATCCTCAGGATATGAAAAAAGACCAACTAGAAAGTAAGTATACACTTAAGAGATCCAACAGCACACTAGAGGATCGCAAGAATCAAGTCAAAGATTTGAAATATGAAGAAGCAAAAAATACCCAAACAGAAAATCAAAAAGAAAAAAGAATCCAAAAATATGAAGATAATGTAAGGAGCCTCTGGGACAATTTGAAGCATACCAACATCTGAATTATGGAGGTGCCAGAAGAAGAGAGAGAGCAAGATACTAAAAACCTATTTGAAGAAATAATGACAGAAAATTTCCTCCACCTGGTGAAAGAAACAGACTTACAAGTCCAGGAAGTGCAGAGAACCCCAAACAAAAGGAATCCAAAGAGGATCGTACCAAGACATATCATAATTAAAATGCCAAGAGCAAAACAAAGAGAAAATATTAAAAAGCAGCAAGAGAAAAACAGTTAGTTACCTACAGGGGAGCATCCATACGTTTGTCACCTGATTTCTCAACAGAAACTATGCAGGCCAGATGGGAGTGGCAAGAAATATTCAAAGTGATGAATAGCAAGAACCTACAACCAAGATTACTCTACCCAGCAAAGCTATCATTCAGAATTGAAGGTCAGATAAAGAGCTTCACAGATAAGACAAAGCTAAAGGAGTTCATCACCACCAAACCAGTATTATATGAAATGCTGAAAGGTATTCTTTAAGAAGAGAAGATGAAGAAAAAGGTAAAGATAAAAATTATGAACAACAAATAGTTATCTAACAACAAGTGAATCTAAATATCAAGTGAATAAAAAATTTGATGAACAGAATAAACTGGTGCATAAATAGAATCAGGGGCATAAAAGGGAGGGGATTGAAAATCCTCAGGAAGGGGGGAAGGGGTAGAGGGATTTCGCGAAGAGACTGGACAAAAATCATACACCTATGGTTGAGGACAGTGTGGGGGGGTAAGTTTATGGGGTGGAACCGGGTAGAGAGGAGTTATTGGGGGAAAAAGAGGAACAATTGTAATAATCTGAACAATAAAGATTTATTAGAGTGTGCAAAATTAGTTGGAATACACAGAACATTAAAATGGGGCCTATTCAATGCTAAGAAAGTTCATGTTAATGAAGGAAAATTCACAGAAGAAAATGGACAAATAAAGAGAAAAATAGAATGAGCTATGTCTCTATTCTCTATCTGGGAATGGTAGTTAAAATATTATGCATTATATTTTCCAGGGTGTTTGACTATATGAGCAACTTTAAAACTTTATTTTTTTTTTGCAATTAATCAAATATATTGACAAATATAAGTTGTTTTTTTCTCTTGGTGTTAAAGGGGAACTATAAAGGGAGACGCCAATGGAGTTTGCAAACATCTGTCTTGGAGAATTATAGATAAATAGTGTCAGTCTTAATTCTGGAAATAGGAATTATCTTCTAGTATACCTGATGGCCTATGAGAATACAATAAGAGAAAGGGAGTAAAACAGAAACACCATATTTAAGGAAATGCATTTTAATGAGTTTTAATTAGCTCTACTGCACATGGCTTGTGTTCCCTGATTAAAAATAATTTATTCAGAGACTTACAATTGAAAATGGAATTTAGCTATAAGCCTCTGGTGAATATTCTCCAATTTCCTACTAAATACCCATGGATGCAGAAATATATAAAACTCTAGAAAAATATAAACCGTAGACTGATAGATAACCTACCAGAATCTGTAAGGAATTAACTGGGAGCAAACTTAATCACTGTAATAAAAATATTTGTACAAAAGAAAGAACCTTAAAACTATTTATAAAAATACTTTCTCATCTTTGCACTCCTCCCCTCCCTTGTCAGACACATTAAGCACTCAATATTGGTTCCTATTTGTTCTGTATTTAGCAGGGTATGTCGTCATTTTTACAGGATGTGGACAGCATTATTTTCTAATTTCCAATACTGACACATATTTTCTCTAAATTTTGTATTTCTTTGGTCATTTCTGTGTATTTTAAGGGAAAAGTGGCTTA
This sequence comes from Lasiurus cinereus, assembly GCA_011751065.1. Taxonomy (NCBI): domain Eukaryota; kingdom Metazoa; phylum Chordata; class Mammalia; order Chiroptera; family Vespertilionidae; genus Lasiurus; species Lasiurus cinereus. The sequence continues at coordinate 3,734,395 of JAAGEH010000101.1, forward strand.
GGTGCTTTTATTCAAGATGCCATTACTCTAGAAAATGCCCTAATCTCTCTCCTTTTAAAATTTCATTTTAGCCTGGCTGCTGTTGCTCAGTGGTTGAGCATCGACCTATGAACCAAGAGGTTATGGTTCAAGTTCTAGTCAAGGCATGTGCACAGATTGTAGGCTCGATTCCTAGTGTGGGGCATGCAGGAGGCAACCAATCAATGATTCTCTTTCATCGTTGATATTTTCATCTCTCCTTTTCCTTTCCTCTCTGAAATCAATAAAAATACATATAAAAATAAAATAAAAATATTTAAAAACTTTCATTTTAGATAACTTAATGAACTGTTCACCATCATCTCCATCACTTACTTCAAACTCTCATCTTTATGATGACATATTGTTTAAAATAATTTTGGATTATTTCTTTTATGTTAGAATTTACTTCATTAGCCTGCTGTTCTCAGGTAGATTAATTTAATCTTTATTTGGATTAATGGATAAATAGTTTTGATTTGATTAGTGAGATATTTTTAGTCAAATAAGTAAAACACTTGCTTTGTTGGTTATTAATTGTAATCTTTCTAATCTACCTTTTTTTAAAGATACCAAAGTAATTTAAATAGGCAAATAAATTTTCTACTCATATTTCAGCATTTAAAGAAGATCAAATGTGTTTTTGTGCTATTTCCGGTGATACTTAGGAAACCTCCACTTTTAACCAGAGCTCTGTCATTACCGGTTGGGGTGGTATTAACTTTCCATTGTTTTTCCTACAAAATGAGGTCACTGAAATAAACCATCATTCCCTCCTTAAAATTGCCTAATTTTTAGTAGCAAAACATTAAATATGCTGGATTTTGTCTCAAGCAAATGGAAATAAGTGGAATGTAACTTTTGCTTGGGATACTAGAAAGCAAATGCAGGGATTAAATTTACTATTTAAGAAGGTAATTTTATAATTCAGCATTTCACTTGAATGTCATAGAATTTGACATTGGGGAAACCCTGTGCTCTGAAAGCCTACAACCTTCAAAGGATAAAGGGGAAAAAGTGACATTCATGCAAACAGTGCATTAGCACTTCTCAAGTTCTTCTTAATACAGATTTTCATTTTCCCTAAGAGCCCTTCAAATCTTTGCAGCTGAAGATATTTGATTAGTCATAAAAGCATTTCACAACTCAGAGAGCTGATACAATGGGACAGAGTGTCTAGGAGGAATTATACCTAGGTCGGAGAGCTGAACTTTGTCAGCAGCTGTTCTGAAAACTTAACACATTACACATTTATGCATCACATATGGCAAGTGCGGGAGACTCTAGCGAGCCAGGCTTTCTGTACATGATCATAATTTTCCTTGCAGAAGAGAGGAAAATGTGAAGGAATAACATTGAAGAAAGGTTCTCTTGGTGAGAAAAACATTATAATTATTTTAAAATTAATTTTTCTGATGAAAAGAACATTAAGATACACAATATCTTTCTTTAGTTATTACAGTTTTCTTTATATTATATTCATGAAATATTCTGAGGGTCAATCTAATGATTTTACAAGTCAGGTGAAAAGAAAGTTTGCTAAAATATAATCAAATCTCTGCCAAAATCTGAAGATAAGGCCTGAATCTAGAAATCATAAAAGTTCTGCATTAGTTTATTAGACAAAAAGAAGGCAAAAAAAAAGAAAGAAAGAAAGAAAGAAAGAAAGAAAGAAAGAAAGAAAGGAAGGAAGGAAGGAAGGAAGGAAGGAAGGAAGGAAGGAAGAGAGAGGATCTGTGGGATAGACATAACGTGCAGGTCAAGAAAAAGGTATTTGTAATAAATGCCCCATGATAATGAGATGGGGGTTGAGAGCTCATGAGTGTGTGTGATGCCTCCAGGTCTTGCTGAGAATGCAGCTGCTGGCTCTATATATAGACTCAATCTGATGCTGAGGGAATAAAAGCACACATACCATAGTAATGAGATTACTGGGACAGCTCCCAAATTGAGACAGCTGAGCCAAATCAATAAATGCATTTTTCTTCCCCTTAATATTGCTGAGCTCATTAGAAAGGCCAATATGCTTCATGGTTAGACCTCTGGAACTTGGAGACTGTGTGCCAAGCTCCCTCTAGCACTTTGCAAATTAAAAATTTAAATGCAAGGTGATGCCGAAATGACAATTTTCCTGGAATAAGCATTCTTATTTTTCATTTTAAAACTTTCCTTCTGCATTTTGGGCATGTGGACTGTAGTTTTTATAACTGGTATGCTCTGATAGGAGACCACATGATACAATGGAAAGTGTAGGGACATTTATGTGATACATATTGAAGGTTAGACTCCAGGTATCCTGTACATTCACTATTCAAGCATTTTATATTGACTCAACTACAGATGAAAACAAACTCTTTCTCCTCTGTGTGAAATTAAACATTTGAAGAAGACAAAATCTAGAAGTAATTTAAATTTTAAGAAAATAATGTGGTGAATAAATATTCAACTATAATGATAAGCCTTACAAGATTATATTTACAATTAAATATCTTACCTAATAATAGAGAAACATGTAAATTGACCATACCTCCACTACACCCACAACCAATCAGAGTGATTATACAAATTAACCTAACAATTAATGGCAGTTAATTTGCATACATACCTGGATCCTGGGAACCTCCTTGGCACCCAGGTCACTCTCAGCTGGCCATTGCGTGGAGGCTTTAGGCTTGCAAAGGGACCAAGCCTTCAATCCAAGGTGCAGGGAGTGGGGTGGGGAGAGAACCCCTTCCTAAGTCTAAAGCCTGGGATTGGAGGGAAGGAGATAAAATCAATGGAAACATCCTCAGGTGAGGATAAACAGAAAAATAAAGAAAGAAATGTCATAGCCTATGAAAGACACATCTTGAAAATACTTAAAGAAAGTTGTCATTTTTTCATGGTGAAGGGACTGGAGTCTGTGTTTATGAAAATACCTTGGGGAGAGCATTTGGAGGGGACCAGGCCTGCAGAGGAGGATAGTTGTGGACAAACAGGCTGGCAGGGGAGCAGTTAGGCATCAATCAGGCTGGCAGGGGAGTGGTTAGAGGGTCATCAGGCTGGCAGGCAGAAGCAGTTAGGGGCAATCAGGAAGGCAGGCAGGGAAGCCATTGGGAGCTAGCAGTCCTGTATTGTGAGAAGATGTCCGACTGCCACCGGGATCAGGCCTAAATGGGCAGTTGGATATCCCTTGAGGGGTCCAAGATTGGAGAGGATGCAGGGTAAGCTGACGGACACACCTCTCCCCCTCCACCCCGTGCACAAATTCCATGGACTGGGCCTCTAGTGAATAATATAATTCTTATAATATGTTTCTCTCCTACAAGAATGTTTATTCATATAACCAGTGGTCTCATCAATATGGCAAGTGGTTTGCACATTCAGAGCTTCCCAGAGTCAGCTTTTCCTGGTTTGCATATGCACAGAATTAAATTTTTCAGGAATTTTATGAGCAAGTTTTTAAATAAAACTATTGCTAAAAAATTTTATATAAACTTACAATTATATAACATATAGTAACGAATGGGTAATAAATCTCACATGCCATTATCTCCTAATTAGTATGCACATTTTTCTATGTCTTTGCTCTTGAGATTACTTTTAAATATTGCATCTGCATGGTTCAAATGCAATATAATGGTGTGCTATCATGCATCTCTTTTCTACTCTGCATTCAAAGACATATATAAGTGTCTTTAAATCAATCATGGTGAGAGTATTTGCACCAAGGAAATCAGCAACCATTACCACTTATTTTTTTGTTGATATATCAACTTATGAAAATGAAAGCGATGTTAATAAGAGAAATATTTTATTATTTTCAGATATTTTACATTGTCACTGAGACTCTAATCTGAAGAAATATTCCTCTGTATTTCAAAATTATCATCTGATTCAGCAAAAGAAGTCTCTCATATAATCAGCTAATGAAATTCTGACATATATCTTAATTGTGTCATTTTTTTTCATTTGTTAACACAAACAAACCAACATTTATGTCTGAGCATCACCATTTGTCAATTGCAGTGGTTTGTGAATTGGAAAATTCAACAAAATTTGGAGTATTTGGGATAATTTGTCAATATGAAATATACAATAAAGAGCATTGCGTATTTTATTATTATTTGTAAATTGCTGCTATACACCTTTATGGCAATTAAATTCATTTAAAATTGAACCTATTTTATTCAATTTTTATATGAAAATATATGAAAGAACACATTGTTAACTCACTCTTCTTTGTCTCATTTTGTAGAATATATTTCTGATAAAAATGGTAAGACTTTGGAGTAAGTGTGGGGAGGAAAAGGATGGTGATGGTTTTTTTGTACTTGAATGATACACTAAATTTGGAGATAGTGAGTGAGGGATAACAGGTGCCTCTAACATTTTTTTATTATTATATTTTTATTTGTGAAGAGATATTGGTTTTAAATACATCCTGAGTAGGTTTCTTCTAAATATAACTTGATCTGTCCTGTTGCTTATTAATTGATATTTCATCTTGACTCTGGCATCGGGATGTATCTTAATCTTGGCTTTTGGCCTCATCAATTTTGTCTTTTTTTTCTTACCTGCAAGTTTAAATCATAAATGTTCTTTGCCTGTGAGAAGTTTGTTCCTTATAAGCACTCTCTTATTGAATTTTTTTAAAAAAATGTTTCTATTTTCATTCACCTCAGTAATTTTCCCTTGAGCCATATGTCTTGCCCATTCAATGCCATTGTGAGCCAACTTCCTTTATATAGATGGCTTTAATCAAATATCACATTGGCCCTATAAGCAAGTAGCTTCCCTAAATGAGTGATACAGAAATTTTGGACTGGAACACATGGTATTCCCCTGGACTGGAACCCGGATTCTTTGTCCACCAGCATCTAAGAATGAATCCATGGACAGAAGGTGGTATACACAAAGGTGGAGGTTTATTGAAGAACAAGTAAGGATCCCACTTTAGGAAGGGGAAAGAGTCCCCCAGAACAGAAATTAGGGGGACTATGAAAGAAGCTCGGGGCTATAGGGCAACAGAAGGTATATTTCTGAACAGACTCCCATGTAGGGAGGGGGGAAGGGTCCCACTGAGTTCCTTTTTTTCTATGATTTATAAAGCCTACAGATCTCTATGCCTTAATATTACCTCTGATGGGTCACTATTCCCTTAGACTGGAGCTCCAAGGTCAAACCTCACATGGGACCTATGAGGTTCCTCCCCTATCCCCCTCCTTCCTTATTGTTTCCTATTCCCTTTGGGCTTTCTTCTTCTCCTTCTGTTTATTTTGTAAATATAGACCTTTTGCTGTTCCCAGCTCCCTCATTCTATGGAAATATACCTGTTGCAGCTTTTCAGCTCCCCCATTCTATGGAAATATACCTTCTGTTGCTCTGTAGCCCCGAGCTTCCTTCATAGTCCCCCTAATTTCCAAAATTTCTAAAATTTACTAAAACCTGTATTTTTCACTTCTAAAATTTTCTGTTTCATGAGGAAGCTGAAAACTAAAACAGTCAGTGGCTGAAGCTGGATTTGAGCTTTAAAGTCTCTCTGACTGTTCTTCCCACTACAGTGGGGCTATTTTGTTGTTGATCTCTAAAACATAAAACAAAACAACATACCTAGTTGTAAAATGACAACATATTTAGTTTTACTACTGTTCTGGCATCCAGCAAGGAGTGGAATGCAGTTTAAAAGGCTCAAGAGGTCAAGAGAGAGATTTAAAGTCTCAGCATGGCCCCTCAAAGGCTTGCTATTTTGGTTAAGTCATTTTATTTTCCTTTTGTGCTTTAGTTTCTTTCTATTTAAAATTAGACACATGAAAGAAGGTGAAGTAATTAGCTAAAAAATCATATATAGGGGTGGGCAAAAGTAGTTTAGAGTTGTGAGTACATGAAACACAAAGTTAATAAAGTTATTATAATAATAATAACTTGCATGTCTTTTCCATACAAACTACTGTAAATCTACCTTTGTCCATCCTGTGGGTAAAACATAGACACAAAACAGTGTGGTGACAGCCAGAGGGAAAGGGGGTTGGGGATAAACTCCTGATGCATAGTTGCATACTTGAAACCTGTGTGGTTTTGCGAACCAATGCCACTTCAATAAGTTCAGTTAAAAAATTAAAAAATAGCCCAGCCAGTGGTTGAGCATGGATTTCTGAACCAGGAGGTCATGGTTTGATCCCTGGTCAGGGCACACGCATGGGTTGTGGACTCGATCCCCAGTGGGAGGCATGCAGGAGGCAGCCAGTCAATGATTCTCTCTCATCATTGGTATTTCTATCTCTCCCTCTCCCTTCCTCTCCAAATTAATAAAATATATATTTTAAAAAATAAAATTAGGGAACTAGAAGTTTCATTTTAATTATAGCACTCTTAAGTTTTATTTTAAATCAATAACCAAGAATATCTTTATTGATTTTTTGAGAGAGAAAGAAGGAGGAAAGAGAGAAATATTTGTGTGAGAGGGAAACAATGATGGGCTGCCTCTGGTAGGACGTTCCCACAAGTTATTGAACCCGCAACCTTTTGGCATACAAGATGACATTGCAACCAACTGAGCTACCCAGCCAGGGCTTAAGTTTTCTTTATTTACAGTATTCCTCTCAGAGAAGTGCTGAAAATATTTTCTTCATGCAGAAAATCTTTTAAAATATTAAGAAGGCACCGCAAACCTGAGAATAATAACAAGCATTGAAAAATGTTGGCTGCCCTTTACAGATAAAAGGACTGATTGCATTTTGCCCCACATTATGTTAGAGCAGCATTTTATCCTTGATTCTTGCTTTGATGGATATTAGGCAGCTGTCGGCATGGACATGTAGTATTTTCCCTTGACTGAAAGCAGACCACATGAGCCTATAATTTAAAACATTCAAACAGGAAGAAATTGTGGTTTTCACAATGGATGGTCAAAAGGTCAGGTTGGTGATGGAGCTGTCTTCTGAGAATTGTTACCATGGTTACCAGGGCTTCACTTGCAGCATTTAATGGAGAGCCAAATGTTTCCTTCTGTGGAGCAGCTGAGGTACTTAGACAAGGGCATGACCTGAGGCTAAAATGATCAGACAGTATTGAGATAAGAGATTGCCTGTAAAGCTGCAGAGTCAAATGCTGTCTCCTAGAATTCTGCAAAGACTAATAAATCAAAGGAAGCAGGACAGGTTGCCTGGAGTGAGATCAGCAACCAGACATTTTACTGCAATTCATTGATACTAAAGGCCATAAAAACTATGATCTGTCCAATGTTTTTATCTGTGTCATAAGAGTTATATTTTATTTATCCCATTGAATCATGGGTTCTCATCATGCCCAGTTTGTTACTTTCCTCGATGACATTCCTAAATGAGTACTCAGCTAGGAATTTCAGAGTCATTCTTAAGTTTTTACCCATCCTCTGTGGAGCTAAAGGTATGGACTTTTAACTTTCTACCTGGCTTCATATGCATTGTTTTATTTTGTCTTCATAACAACCTTATGAGGTATGAATTGTTATTTTCTCTGTTTTACAGGTAAGGGAACTGAGCCACAGATTTGAAATGGCAGGACCAAGTAGTCATAGATAGTAAGGGGTGAGACCAGTATTTACACCCATGTCTGTCTGACTCTAGCACATTTTCTTCCAGTGGACCAATGACCAAATCTCATGACTTCTACTTCCCTAAGATTTTTTGATTCATTTGCTTCCTCGTTTTCCCATGGCTATTGCTTTAGTATAGATCTTCATCAACCTATACCTGGATTTTTGCAAAAAGTCTTGCTACAGGTATATATTTATCTCCACAGATTGCCCTGCCAATAGAGTGATCTTTACAAATGTATCAAATACAAATCTGATGAAGTTACTCCTCTGCTTAACATACTTCAAATACACCTACTTAATAAAAGAGTGATATGCAAATTGACCACACCTCCCCACACTCACCAGCCACGCCCACCAGCCAATCAGAGTGTGCAAATTAACCATCAAAGATGGCAGTTAATTTGCATACATAGGCACCCAGCGCCTGGGTCCTGGGAACATCCTGGCACCCAGGTCACTCTGAGGTAGGCCCCGCATGGGCCTTGAGGAGATTGTGAAGGGCCTCAGCCAGGGGGCTCCTGGGCAAGGTCAAGCCTGTGATCAAAGCTGAGGGGGCAGGGGCAGAGCAGGTGATCAGAGGGAGCTGGGAGTCCCCTGCCCAGAGGCTTTCGGCCTGGGCAGAGAGGAGCTGGCGATGGGAGGGAGCTGGGGGTCTGCTGCCCAGACCAAAAGGGTTGGCCAGAGGCTTTTGGCCTGGGCAGGCCTGGGCAGGGGCGGAGCCGGGGATCGGAGGCTATTGGCAATCGGTATGAACTACAGAGGAAACACCTTTCTGACTGTTCATTGGCTAAGCTCCCTGTATGCCACTGCTAATATTCTTAGTAACTTGGGTAATAAACCAAAAAGGTGATCTAGGGTTTTTCTATCACAATTATGGAGAAAAAAACAAATGTCTGCTGATGGAGGGATAAGGTATGTCATATTCTGCCCTAGCAGGTTTGGCTCAGTGGATAATGCCTTGGCCTGCCCACTGCAGGGTCTTGGTTTAATTCTGTTCAAGGGTTACAGATTCTTCCCTGGCCAGGGCCCAGGTCAGGGCTCATGCAGGAGGCAACCAATCAAAGTGTTCCTCTCACTTAGATGTTTCTCTGTCTTTCCCTTTCTCTTCCACATTCTCTAAAAGTTAATGGAAACATATCCTCAGGTGAGGATAAAAAAAATAATAATAAAGAAGGAAATGTCATATACTATGAAAAATACATCTGGAAAATGCCTAAAGAATGTTGTCATTTTTTTATGCTGAAGGAACTGGCGTCTGTGTTGATGAAACCACCTTGGTGGCTGTGGTGACTGGCAGTGGCTGCAGTAGTGGGGTGATGGGGCTGGTGCCTTCCCCAGATCAGCCCCATTGCCTCCCACAAAGGGAGGCAAGACTGTGGCTTAGGCCTACTCCCTGGGGAAGGAGGGGAGAGAGGGCTTACGCCATCAGTAGGACATTCCCTGAGGGCTCCCAGTATGTGAGAGGAGGCAAGTTGGGCTGAGGGATCACCAATTTTGTGCACCAGGCCCCTAATATACTATAAAGTCCAAACTCTTTGGCCTAGCAACAGTATTCTTTACAATTTAACTATTACTTGTCTTTGCTGCCTTGAATCATTTCTTGCCACCTTTCCTAAGAACACTCTCACTCTTGCCCTTTCCTGAATGTAACATAGACTTCTACTCATTCATGGGTTTGGGATTCTAGGCTCCACACATCATGAAATAATCAAGTGAGCTTATCTTGTTAGGTAAAGTGTGAAGAGGGCATAATTTATAGTGTAACATGGGAGAAAAAAACACTGAGGGATTTTTCTTTGTTGTTTTGTTTGTTCACTTGTTCAGAATGAAAGAAAAGCTCTTGAGTAGCTGAGACACTCTGTTAACTTGTGCAAAAGCTCAGGGGTGGCTACAAAGCCCACCCACTGCAGGGCTAGGTCTCAGAAGCTGCCCACACATCCATGGGGCAGTTGAGGCAAGTGCCTTTGCAGAGCACCTGGTGGATAAAGGCACCGAGATGAAATGCTTTTACATTCAGCAGTAGCAGATCTGCGCAGAAGCACTCAAGAACCAGTGACTAAATATATACAACTATGTACATGTGTTTACAAAGCATCCCTTAAAATATTTTCCAACCCATTCTATTTCAGTAAAATATAAAAACTTTATCCTACCATATATACAAATATAAATGTAATTTGTAAGCCAAGATATTTACATTTATTTATAGGAATTCTATGTTTCTCAAGTTGTATAATTCTAACAGTAAAACATAACCTTTGACTATTATTTTAAAATATTTGCTCAGTGATGTTTCTTTATAATATATTTGTAACTTAGGCCTTGACTGATTTTGTTACCCCAAAAGCAATTTTTTTAAAAACTTCAGAAATGATAAGATATGTAAATCTATCCTACCGTTTGCTCTCTGAAAGTGAGAAAGACACAAACTAAATTAGTTTTGTGGAAATTTTTATTGCTTCTATGTAATTGCCCTGCCTGTTGAAAGAAGAAATAGAGACCTTGCTATTCTTCTGTGCCTTTGATTAATCAGAGAGTTTAGTTTAGTTTTGGGTGCACTGTCATAATTTAGGAAAGATGATAATTTGATACATATAGCAGCTGAAATGGTTTTGAATACAACCAAAGCAAAAATATGTGTATGCAATGCAAACTTTTTATACAGTTGGTGTTGGGAGTAGAAATAGTATTGCTATTATTGACACAAATCATAGCCTGCTGCTCTTTACTTTTTTTTATGAGATACTAGAGGCCTGGTACACAAAATTAGTGCACAGGGGTGTGTCCCTCAGCCCAGCCTGCACCTTCTCCAATCTGGGAACCCCAATAGGATCAGGCCTAAATAGGCAGTTGGACATCCCTCTCACAATCTAGGACTGCTGGCTCTCAACTGTTCCTACCTGCCTTCCTGATTACCCCTAACTACTTCTGCCTTCCAGCTTGATCACACCCTAACCATTCCCCTGCCAGCCTGTTTGCCCCTAACTGCCCTCTCCTGAAGGCCTGGTTCCCCCCCCAACTTCCCTTCCCTATAGGCTCAGTTGCCCCCAACTTCCCTCTTCTGCTGGTCTGGTCACCCCTAACTGCCCTCTCCTGCAGACTTGATTGCCCCCAACTGCCCTCCCTTGCAGGCTTGGTACCTCCAAACTGCCCTCCCCTGCTGGCCACCTTGTGTCCACATGGGGGCAGCCATCTTTTACCAAGTGAGGGCAGCCATATTGTGTGTTGGAATGATGGTCAATTTGCATATTACTCTTTTATTAGATAGGATAACGGCCTGGTTCACCGGTCGGGGCCAGCTGGTTTGCTCTGAAGGGTGTCCCAGATTAGGGTGGGGTTCCCTTAGGGCTTGAGGTGGCCTGGGTGAGGAGTCTGTGGTGGTTTGAGGGCTGTCCTCGCCCCAGGTGACCCAAGTGAAGGCCCTGGTATCTGGGATTTATTTATCTTCTATAATTGAAACTTTGTAGCCTTAAGTGGAGGCCAAGGCAGGTGAGGGGAGGTGGAAAGCTTGGCTTCCTCCATTGCCAGGGACAACTCAAGCCTTCTTCATCTCCAGCTCTGTGGCTGCCACCATTTTTGTTGGGATTCATTTATCTTCTATAATTGAAACTTTGTAGCCTTGAGTGGAGACCAAAACCGGCCAGGGCTCCAGGAGCTTGGCTTTCTCCATTGCTGGGGGCAACTCAAGCCTTCTGCTCTCTCCAGCTCCAAGGCTGCCACCATTTTTTTTTGCGATTTACTTATCTTCTATACTTGAAACTTTGAAGTCTTGAGTGAAGGCTTGGGCCTGCCATGGTGTGTGGAAAGCTTGGCTTACTCCATTGCTGGGGTAACCCAAGCCCCCTGCTCACTCTGTGGCTACAGCCATCTTGGCTGGGTTAATTTGAATATTCATTCCTGACTGGCTGGTGTGTGTGGCTTGTGGGTGTAGTGGTGTGATGGTTAATTTACATATTACTCTTTTATTAGATATGATGATTCTAACATTAGTTCATCTATATCAGAAAGATTAAATAGTAAGATCCCTCTGGTGCAAACTTTCTATATTACAAAGGAATGAATATTTTTTAAGCTGCAAGTATGACATTACTGAATTTATTGAACTTAAATGTTTGCCAATTTATAGGACTATAACACCTTTTCCAAGTAGAGTTTCTAGTTGTATGTTGTTGTCTTTTAATCTAGAGAGATGATTCCACTAACATGTTCATGAGTGAGATTTTGAAATCATTGATTCTGATACAAATTGAATTCTCCTTAAGAGAGAATGCAATACTGGGTAGGAAACATGGATTTCTTTTAAGTTTTTTTCTGGAGTGTTTCTAAGATACTAGGACATTCCTTTTTGTCACTATTGGCTCCTGTCCCCATGCACCTCACCCAGGGTCCTCTTGATTGCTGGGATGAAAAAACATAGCTCTGAGCCTGCAGTAAGTTGCTGAGCCCACTGTAATTTATTACTTGATTTATTAATACCAGGTCTCAGTTCTGATCTATTCTTTCAGCAAAATTCTTCAGGAAAGTTTGATCACAAGCCAGCTCTCAACATAGTCAGAAGAGACTGTTTGCTTTATGTATTTAAAAAGCTCATCTAACCCAAAATTAAATCTATTATTAGTAATGAGAATGCAAATCATAAGAGCAAGTTATATATAATAAAAGGCTAATATGCAAATTGTCCCCTCAGGAGTTTGACTGAGAGACTGAGAGTTCGATTTCTAGTTATGATGTGTGCTGACCACCAGGGGGTGGCAGGGAACATGGTGGATGACCAGTGGTGGCACCAGTGGCAGGGCACTGAGGGAGTAAGGGAAGGAGGAGGCAGGGAGATGGGGAGGTGGGGAAGCTGATTGGCTCCGATGGTTGGTCAGGCCAAGGGACCCTGACTGTGCATGTATTTTGTGCACCACGTCTCTAGTACTCTTATAATACTTATTACATGCAAAAACATTGGTTAAGGTGCTTTATCTTATCTAATAAACAGGAAATATGCAAATTGACTATCACACCATCACAAAGATGGCAGCACTCATAGATACAATATGGTGGCGCCAAATCTTCTTAGCCCTTCCAGAGTCCCCCAGTTCTTTCAGCCCTGCTTGAGAGGGTGGGGGGAGAGGGAAGAAGGGTGTGGCAGGCATGCGGTGCAGGTGAAATTGCCCTCAGCTCTCCAGCCACCCAGGTGTAGGCAAATCTTGGTTGACAAGTGCACAGCCAATGCCCACAGCACAGGCAAGCCTCAGATGGCAGCTGCCCAGCCACCCAGGGCTGGCCCAAGGAACAGGCAAGCTTCAGATGTCAGCTTCCCAGCTGCCCAGGGTGGGCTTGAGGTGCAGGCAAACCTCAGATGGCAGCTGCCCAGCCACCCAGGGCCGCCCGAGGCTCAGGTAACCAGGGCTAGCTGAGGCTTGCACTGCTGGCATTGGCAGCATTAGAGGTGTGATGGGGACATCACCTTCCCCTGATTGCTGGGTCACCTCCCACCCCTGAGGGCTTCCAGACTGTGAAAGGGGGCAGGCCAGGCTGAGGGATCTCCCCTCCAGTGCATGAATGTTCATGCACCGGGCCTCTAGTATATATATAAAATAGAAAACTGTGTGTGTGTATGTGTGTGTGTGTGTGTGTGTGTGTGTGTGTGTGTGTATAAATATTAATCCCTACCTACAACAACCTTAAGGGATAAGTATGCCATTATTATTCTGTTTACCCATGGGAAAACTGAAGAAAGCACAGAGATATTGAGAGTCATGCCTAAGTGCACACAGCTAGTGTTTGTAAATGACAGAGCAGGATTTGGACTCAGGCAACCTGGTTTCCAATAAAATTTAACCACAATATTCTACTGTCTCTCTTTATTTGGATTCCTTAACTCAATGCTAAATTGCAACTAACCAAATATGTATAGTATCTGGTTCCACATGGACCAAAGATTACTGGGAGTTGCAAACAAATAAATGGACCAGTAAAAGTCTGGTATAATGAGCTAATGTCAAAGCATCTCTTTTGAATCAATCATATATTATCACTAGATAAAATATTATAATTTTCATACATAGCCATTAAAAATAGAAAGCAATGCCTAAAAGCCTGCTGTGATATAGATGGACTCTGAGAGCAATTATTAAGTATGAATGAAAAGTTCTTGGGCATATATGAACTTGATCTGGACTTCTTTCTGGGACATGAGTTTTTGATATACATTCAGAGGCTGATAGCCAGGCTTCAGGCCCTGTGCATATACAGAGCTAACACTGACTTCCTGTAAATTTAGAGAACTTAACTATGCCTTATCATTAAATAAATGTGACCAAGAAAAATTCTTCCTCCTGGCCCACAGAAATAGAAAAGTTTGAAGCTTTGGTAGATTTGAAGTGACTACACCTGAATAAATCTTTTTGCGGTAATTTCCCAGGTTATTAAACCCGTTCTCTAGTTCAAATAGTTCTTACCCTTCCTGAAAGTTATCCTTGTGGGTTGTTGGTTTCTTTACAGCTGGTTGGGAGTATCTCAGTTCATCAGAGACTCCAACAAACAAAACTGGGATCTCAATCAGTTCTTACAGGATACTCAATATTATAAATTTGCCAATCTTTTCTCCACAGGCAAAGTCCACTCATCAAAGGTTATAGTAAGGGATCACCTTTGTCAGACTGATCAGTGAAGGCTTCAAAACATTTTATCCTCAAGGTAATGATTGTTAACTTATTGCCCATTTATACACTAGAAAGAGCCATGCCATGCTGTGACTCCTAAAGAAAAAAAGAAAAGAAAAAAAAGTGAAAGTGATTCAACGTGACTTGTCTCCTTTCATGGAGGAGGAAAGTGACCAGCAGCTTATTATAGTTCTGCTCAATCAAGCTTTCCTCTGCAGGTACAAATTCCTGCAGGAAAAGTTTGGACAAAATAGAGAGAAATATTCTTTTTTAAATTGTACTTCTAATTTGTACTTTTTAATCCCTTCATCTGTTTTACCCATACGTCTCTATTTGGGCAACCATCAATTTGTTCTTTTTACCTATGAGTTTGTTTCTGTTTTGTTTATTTATTTTGATATTTAGATTCCACATATAAGTGAAACCATAGGGTACTTATCTTTCTTTGACTTATTTCACTTAGCATAATTAATACCTTCTAGGTCCATCCATGTTGCCACAATGATAAAATATTATTTTAGGATGAGTAATATTCCATTGTATATATGCACTATATCTTCTTTATCCATTAAGTTGTTTTTATATCTTGGTTATTGTAAATAATGCTGCAGTAAACATAGGAATGCATATACCTTTTCAAATGTGTCCTTGGATTTCTTCAAATAGATACACAAAAGTGAAATTGTTGGATCTGTTTTCATTTTTGTGAGGAACTTCCATAGTATTTTCCATAGTGGCTGCACCAATTTAAAATGCCATCAATAGTGCACACAAAGTCCTTTTTTTGCACATCCTTGCCAACACTTTTTTTGTGATTTATTGACAATAATTATTCTTACAGGTGTGAGGTAATATCAAGGAGGATGTAATATTCTTTGTATTCTCTGATAATTAGTGATGCTAATCTTATTTTATATCTATTAGTTCTCTTTGGAGAAATGTCTATCCAGGTCTTCTGCCCATTTGTTAATTGGATTGTTTGTTTTTTGGCATGTAAAAAAGAAAAGAAATAAAACCCACCACTTTCTTACACTATATAAAAAATGAATTAAAAATTGATTAAAGACTTAAATGTAAGAACCGAAACCATAAAACTCCCAGAAGAAAAGAGGCATTAAATTCTTTGATATCACTGTTGGTAATATTGAGATTCCACCCACTTTATTCTTTTTTCTCAGAATTGCTGTAGCTATCCCTGCTCTTTTTTTGTTCCAAATGAATCTATGAAGAATTCTTTCTAGGTCTGTGAAATATGTCGTTGTTATTTTAATGGGTAGTGCATTGAATCTGTAGATTGCTTTGTTTTTGGTGTTAAGTTGTATGAGTTTCTTATATATTTTGAATATGAAAATCTTATCAGATATATCATCAGCAAATACCTTCTACCATTCAGTAGGTTCTTTTTGTTTGGTAAAACTCTCCTGTGTAGCCATCTGGACCCGGGCTTTTATTTGCTGGAAGCTTTTTGATTACGGCTTCAATTTCTTCCATTGTTATTGGACTATTGAGATGTTTGGCTTCCTCCTCATTGAGTTTTGGGAGGTTATATTTTTCTAGGAAAATGTCCATTTCTTGCAGGTTGTCCAATTAGTTGGAATAGAGTTGTTCATAGTATTTTTTAACAATCCTTTGTATTTCCACAGGGTCTGTTGTTATTTATCCTCTTTCATTTCTGATTTTGTTTATTTGGGTCTTCTCTCTTTGCTTCTTGGTGAGCCTGGCTAGGGGTCCATCAATCTTGTTTATCCTTTCAAAGAACCAGCTCTTTGTTTTGTTGATCTTTTGAATTGTTTCTTTGGTCTCCAAGTTGTTTATCTCCGCTCTGATCTTCACTATTTCCTTCCTTCTGAGTACACTGGGCTTTTCTTGCTGCTCACGTTCTAGCTCTTTGATTTGTAGGTTTAGGTGATTTATTACCATTGTTTCCTGTTTTTTGCAGTAGGTTTGTAGGGCTATGAACTTCCCTCTCAAGACCGCTTTCACTGTGTCCCATAAATTTTGTACTGTTGTGTTGTCATTGTCATTTGTTGCCATGATGTTTTTTATTTCTTCCTTGATCTCTCTGGTTACCCAATCGTTGTTTAAAAGCATGCTGTTTAGTCTCCATGTGTTTGATTTCTTTCTATTGTTTTTATTATAGTTGATTTCCAGTTTTATGCCACTGTGGTCTGAGAAAATGCTTGATATGATTTCTATCTTCTTGAATTTGAAGAGACTTTTCTTATGACCCAACATATGATCTATCTTTGAAAATGATCCAGGTGCACTGGAGAAGAATGTATATTCTGTGGCTTTGGGGTGAAATGTTCTGAAGATGTCTATTAATTCCATCTGGTCTAGTGAGTCATTTAGGATTGATGTTTCTTTGCTGATTTTTTGTTTAGAGGATTTGTCCAATGGTGACAGTGGGGTATTAAAGTCTCCTACTATGATTGTATTGCTGTCAATCTCTCCCTTAATATACTCCAAGAGTTTTTTTATGTATTTAGGTTCTCCTATATTGGGTGCATATATGTTTACCAGAGTTATTTCTTCTTGTTGGATTGTTCCCTTTAGTATTATGAAGTGGCCTTCTTTATCTCTTGTTATGTCCTTCACTTTGAGATCTAATTTGTCAGATATAAATATTGCAACCCCAGCTTTTTTTTCATTTCCATTTGCCTGAAATACCATGTTCCATCCCTTCACCCTCAATCTGTGTGCATCTCTTTTCCTAAGGTGGGTTTCTTGCAGACAGCAGATATATGGATCATGTTTTCTTATCCAATCGGTTACCCTATGTCTTTTGATTGGAGCATTTAATCCGTTTACGTTTAAAGTTATTATTGATAAGTACTTACCTGTTGCCATTTTTAGTCCTTACCCCCGAGTTCCTTCTTCGCTTCCTCTTTCTTCTTATTACAGCAGACCTTTTAACATTTCTTGCATTGCTGGTTTGGTGATAATATATTCCCTTAGTCCTTTTTTGTCTATGAAACTTTTGATTTCACCTTCAATTTTCATTGAGAGTCTTGCAGGGTACAGTATTCTTGGATTCAGACCTTTCCTTTGCATGACTTTGTATATTTCATTCCATTCTCTTCTGGCCTGAGGAGTTTCTGTTGAGAAGTCAGTAGCTAGTCTTATGGGGGTTCCTTTGTAGGTAACTTTCTGTTTCTCTCTGGCTGCTTTTAAGATTCTTACTTTTTTGTCGGTGTTTGCCAATTTAATTATAATGTGCCTCGGTGTCGGTTTGTTGGGGTTCATTCTGCTTGGGACTCTGTGAGCTTCTTGGATTTGTGTGGGTTTTTTCTTTTCTATATTGGAGAAATTTTCTCTCATTATTTCTTCAAACATGTTCTCTAATCCTTGTTCATTTTCCACACTTTCTGGAACCCCAATTATGCGGATGTTATTTTGTTTCATGTTATCCCAAAGTTCCCTTAGACTCTCCTCTTGCTTTTTAACTTTTTTTTCTAGAAGCTGCTGTACTTGGGTATTTTTTCCTACCGTGTCTTCTAGCTCACCGATGCGGTCCTCTGCTTCTTCTAGTCTACTTTTGATGCTTTCTATTGTGTTCTTTATAGCAGTGATGTCATTATTCATTTCTTCTTGTTTATTCTGCACCTCCTCTAGTTTCTTCTGCGTTTCTTCTTCATGCTTTTTCACCTCCTCTAGGTTCTTCTTCATTTCCTCTTGGCTCTTACTCATATTGTCAAATTTGTCTTCCATTCTTTTCAACCATATTATGATAATTTCTCTGAACTCTTTCTCTGGTAGGCTTATTTGTGGTTCTATTCCGTTTACTTCCTTTTCTGGTGAAACCTGCCTTTCTGTCTTTTGTGGGCTGTTTCTTTTTCTGCCCATGGTCTTTCTTCTCTGGGTGTCTGGTTATGTAGTGCTCTCTCCTACGTTGATTGAAAGTCACAAACTACAACACGACCAGGTACAGCACACAAGGCACTGAGTAGAAATGTATTCAACATGTTAATAATCACAAATAAGGTGACCACCAATGAAGGACAAATTAGGGGTAAATAGAGAAAGAAGAAGAGGAAAATGAGGAAGAAAGAAAAGAAAAAAGTGCCAAAATCAAATTGGGAGAGTGAGAAAAAAAAAGATAAATAAATGAACAATAAAATAAAATAAAATAAGAAAATAAAAAGGAGAAAAAGGAGAAGGAAAGAGGAAGATAAAAAATCAGAGAGAAAAGAAAGTGTATAAGAGAGAAAAGAGGAACAAAATATAGATGTCAGGAGACAACTCCAATAGAACAGTCACTAATCCCAATAAAGGCCAGCAACCAGTACCTAGAGATTAATGCAAATTGCAAATAGCAACTGGTATCGTGGGAGATGAGGGAAAAGAGAGGTAGAAAACAAAGCAAGCAAAAAGCAAAATAAAACAGGTAGAATAAACTAAAACAATCTCTCAAAAAAATTTTCAAAAAATCGATATAATCACTTTTCAGGCAAATAGCAACAAAAGGACATAGAGAAAAAAAACAACTTTTTGGCCAGTGAAGACAAGAGGGGAGAGGTTTGTGTGGACTTGTAGTAGGGGATTTGAAATTAGATATATAAATGGGGTGAAATTTTAACCAGGTAAAGAGAAAAATAGGGAGAATCTAAAGTTGGAAAAGGGAAAGAGAAACAAGACAGCAAAATGGGGAAAGTTAGGAGGAAAGTGTTGGCATAAAGGTGGAGTTGAGTTGGAGTAAAATTATGCTAAAGGGAAGATGAAAATAGAATGTAGAACTCTAATCCGGAAATGAAATAAAGAGAAAACAAAATGACACTTTTTTTTCCCCAAAACGATAAAGTACTAGTAGTAATTAATAATACTAGTTTAAAACAAAAATGTAATAATTATAAAGGTGAAATCAATTGAGGCAGAAAGAAAAAAATATTCTTTTAATTAAAATATGTGAAAATGAAAAATAAAGAATTAAAAATTAAAAAAAAAGAAAAAAGAAAAAAGGAAAAATAAAAAAATAAAAAAAAAGAAGAAAAATAGAATGGTCCTTCACTTCCACTATTATTCTGCTTGGCACTCCTGTTTCCCAGTAGGGGAGGTATTGCAGATCCCTGTGTTCCCCTCTTGGTGTTTTAATCTCTTTGTTCTCTTGTGGTTATGCGAGAGTCAATTTGTGTGTCATCCATTGGGTGGCAGTGTTTCGGAATTGATCTCTGAGACAAAGCACAGGACCTCTCTAGGCTGTGCTCAGATCCTGCTACTCTGTGGTTCCCAAAACCAGTTTGTGGGGGTTTTGTAGCCTGGACACTGCAATAACTCCCAGGTTATCCTTCTGCCCCAGAGAAAAAGAAAAAAAAAAAGAGTCGTTTTCCGGAGCTCTCCTCTGTCAACAGCTCCGAGGGTCTGCCTTCACACTCAGGGATCACGCCCTGACCACCTCTGTGGACCTCTCCAGAGGCAGCTTTCCCGCAGCCCGGCTCCCACAGTGTGCGCGTCTCTGCCCTGCGGGGGTAGGAGACCGCACCCTGGCCCAGGCTAAGTCTGACCCTTCCACTCACGCGCGCAGTGTGGATCTCTGAATCCTCCGCCTGCGCGTCTGTGCCACCTGGGAAGCCGCGCTCTGGGTCCTGGCTGCTCTGTGGGTGCCTCCGTCAGCCGCAGCTTTCAGACCTTGGCAGACATCCACCTCCCCCTTAAGTCAGGCGCAATCTGACCTTTCCGTGTGCTCTGTGGATCTCTGGTTCCGCCGCGTGTCTGCGCCGATTGGAGAGCGGAGTTCTGGGTCCCCGGGTTCCTGGCTGCTCGATGGGTGCCCAGCCGAAGGCTTCAGACCGCCGCAGACATCCACCTCCCACTGCAAGATGGCTCGGGCTCCGCGTTAGTGCTGGTGGCTCTGGTGGACAAAAACCCCATGGCAGTGGGGCTGCCTGGCCGGGAGAGCCCCTTCCAGCAGTTCCCCGCCTTCCCCTGGAGGACAACTGACTCCTAGCTTGCCAACAAACACTCCCAATGCAACTCTCAGCCGCTCTCTCTCCCTCTGCCCTGCGACAAAGATCCAGACACATCCGTCTACTCCGCTGCCATTTTCCATCCATCTTATTGATTTTTTATAGAGAGGAAGAGAGAGGGATAGAGAGTTAGAAACATCGAGGAGAGAAACACCAATCAGCTGCCTCCTGCACACTCCCCACTGGGGATGCGCCTGCAACCAAGGTACATGCCCTTGACCAGAATCGAACCTGGGACCCTTCAGTCCACACGCCGATGCTCTATCCACTGAGCGAAACCAGTTAGGGCTGCACTTTAATTAAAATCACATTTAAAAATGACAAAAGCCTTCTAGTCAAGATGTGTTTATATCCAGAACCTGGAAGTGTGTTTAAATATCACCTTCTTTACATAATATTTAATGGCAAAATGTGCAAAACATCGGTTGTTTTTTTTTTTAAATTAATTAAAGAATTTCAAATGGTTACATCCTACATAATTCCATGTATATAACATTTGTGAGACAACATAATTATAATGATGGAGAATGGTTATTGGCTTTCAGGGGTTAGTGATGGGGAAGGAGATAGGTTTGGCAATAAATGAATAGTATCATGGAACCTTACAGTGATGGTATGGTTGAATATCTTTGATGGTGATTAGGAAGATACAAGTATACAAATGAATATATGTGTAACTGGTGAAATATGAATAAGCTCTATGGATTACACCAATGTCCTGACTTTGATATCTCTCTCTCTCTCTCTCTCTCTCTCTCTTTCTCTCTCTCTTTAAAAGCCTAATCAACTAGCAGACCAGCAAGTAGCTATGATGCACACTGAATACCAGGGGGCAGATGCTCATTGCAGGAGTGGAAACAACAGGCATGGAAACATGAAAAGACTGATGAATCTCAGAAGGAAGACTGGAGGGGAAGAGATTAACCAAAGATCTTATATGTATACTAGAGGCCTGGTGCATGGAGTCATGCACCAGTGGGGTCCTTCAGCCTGGCCTGTGCCCTCTTGCAATCCGGGACGTCTTGTTGGATGTCAAATTGCCAGTTTCAGGCCATGCCGAGGGACCCCCACCAATGCACTGAGCCTCTAGTTATACTATTGGTGTGTTGGAAGTTAATTTTGACTGGAGGACATGTACATGGGGTTTGCTTGTATATTTCTTTGCAACTTCCTATGTATCTATAATTATTTTAAAATAAAAGGAAAAATATTGAACTATTAAAAGAAAAAGAAAACAAAAACAATCACAAAAGTACTGGAATCTAATTGATTCCCTATCCTGAGTCTAGGATTCCATAAAGACAAGGATCTGACTCACCTACTAAAATCCATCCAGTCCCCCCTCCCGCCTTTTTTAGTGACTTTATTGGAGTAACATCTATAATAATAAAAGCCTAATATGCTAATTAGACCAGTTACCCAAAGGACGTCATTCTGGATATCCTTCTGAATAAAGTTGCAGCAGTGGGGGCTTAGGCAGAGGCAGGTAGGGATGATCAGGCAGGCACACAGAGTGATTGGGGGTGATCAGGCAGGTAGGTGAGCCATTAGAGGTGATGAGGCAGGCAGGCCGAGGCAATATGGGGTGATCAGGCAGGCAGGCAGGCCAGTGGCTAGGAGCCAGTGGTCCCAGATTGTGAGAGGATGTCAGCCCTAAACTGGGAATCAGACATCCCCCAAGGGGTCCTGGATTGTGAGAAAGTGCAATCCGGACTGAGGGACACCCTTCAGCCTATACACAAATTTTGTACACTGGGCCTCTAGTTGTTAATAAAATTATATAGGTTTCAGACATACAATTCTATAATGCATAATCTGTATATTGTATTATGTGTTTACCACCCGAGTCAAGTCTCTTTCCATCACTATTTATCCCCTACACTCTCCTCATTTTCCCCCTCCTCTCTTTCCCTCTGATAAGGGATTAACTAAAAAATTTTTAAAAACATCAAGTTCATCCAGTCTTTAAAGACAAAAATATAAACAATTTTTATCCCAATTTCTCTTCCAAACATTTTCTTCTTTCTTTTATAGCTGAGCTTTATTTTTACTTTTAAAAATACTCAGTATCTCAAGTTGTACTAAATAAATGCTTCTATTGGGAAATATATTTCTCAGAGTATCTCTAGATGAAATGACTGAGGTTTAATGACTTCTGGATTCCCAACAGTTTGCTCTGCTGGCTTCTTTTGAAACATTGATGCTAACTATAGTCTGGGAGACACAAAAGCTCACAATGACTTCTGTCTGCTCATGTAGTCAGGTAAGTCCCCTACAGATCCTATTGTGTCTAGTACAGGAATTTCAACCAGGACCTGATTCCTTCTTACTCTTTGTCAATCAAAAACCATCACAGAAAAGACTTAACTCAAGGATTAATACTAACTCATATAATTAAATACAGGATGAGGCAAAAGTTGGTTTACAGTTGTGGGTACATGAAATGCAGTTTACCTTTATATTATTAATTATTAATTATTCATTTTGTTTTATTATTTTTATATGAACAATTGTAAAGCTACTTTTGTCCAACCCTGTATTTATTCCCACCAAATTGTGTTATAGTTAAAGCTTTCACCATCAACCAATAAAATCAAGATATTTAACTATATCATGGTGGCTTGGTTTTCCCTAAATCAGGGTATTTGCAATTATTTTAGCCATGGTTAATTGCATCACATATGTGAGAGATAGCACTCAGACATTAAGTAACAAAATAGTTTTCTGCTTATCTTAGTGAATAAAAAAGAAATGTGGTATGAGCATCATTATGGGACTAATTTGCATCTAGTTCTATATTCTTGCTAACCTTTATGTGTCTCTAAGTAGATTAATGTTCATTAGTGCCTTTGTGGTGAACAAAATTGCTACATGCAAAATTTGTTATCCACTTACTATAAAGATGAATACCTTACACATGGTACCTGTCCACCTCTTAATCCACTTTTCTTTTCAACCCATTAGTCAAGTTGGTATTTAGGATAGTGCTTCTCAGTGTATGATACCAATATCATCTGAAACAACATCAACCCGGGACAGGGGCAGATCCTTGTTTTTATCCTGGAGGCCTATATTTAACAGGATCCCTGGTGACTTCAAAACCCAGCAACATTTGTACACCACAAGCAAATTAAGTGCAATGGCATTTACAAAGACTTAATTTTGAACCCAGACCCCCTACTGTGTGACTTGTGATTTGGAGAAAATTGACTAATATCTCTGAATTTTAATTTCCTCATCTGCAAAATGGAAAAGTATAACAGTTTTCATAAGGGTGATGGAACTCAAGTGAAATATGTAAAACATGAAATGTTTCATAAACTGTAAGTGCAAGAACTGCTGCCTTCCTTACCTTAGATCCTTCTCTTCAGGTTCCTTAGAAATGCCAAAGAAAATTATTTCATGGTGTTTGCATGCTAGTTACTTAATTGCCTTTATTAAGGTTCATGTTTGCTTAAGTAAAACTGACCCATTAATTCAAGTCAGTTTTATGGGTATTTTGTCTGATTTGTTCAAAGTGGTGGAACTGGCTGTGTGTAAAAATATAGGTAGCTTTGATAAAAATGAGGGTTACATGCAAACAAATTGAGCATACCCAAAATATAAGACCTCTTTAATTCTGTGATGCGGATTAAAGCTTTGCCATAAGTAATTGGACAGGTAGTTTCAAATTCCAGCTGATCTAACAGATGCCTGTTACAAATTCCAGCTGATCTAACAGATGCCTGCTACAGGCCGACCCTCTATCCACTGAGCCAAATCAGCTAGGGCAGATAAATCTGTGTGTGTTTTTTAATTAGAGTTCAGAGAGTAAAAAGTTCAATGTATAGTAGTTAATTAAAGAAGACTACACTAAAAAGATTTTTATTTGGATCATGAAATATAAGAAAGGAAAAATAAGGGGGAAGGAAACCAATATCTACAAAGTACAGTAAGAAGTTGGCTTCTTTGAATACTTTATCTCATTTAATCCTTACAATAATTCTGTCAGTTTTGTATTAGATTAAACTGTTTAAATATGGTTTTTGTAGGTTAATACAATCAAAATGGCAATGCTATTATCTTAGTTAAATAAAGAAATTTGGCCCCAGAAAAGTTAAATAATTTATTCAGAGTCAGACAATTATATCTAACTCTAAAGTCTTTACTAAATAATTTATTGCCATTTTTTCTAAGGCAATCCATCAGCCAAGTCCTGTAAATTGTACTTCTAAGATATTCAAAATTTATTCATTTCTTTCTATCTCCACTGCTGTCATCTTAGTCCAAGTTACAATAACTTTTCCCAAATAATGTAATGGCTGCTTTGTTTCTCTTTGACTTCTCGGGAGTCCATTCTCTACTCAATTTTCAGAAAGACTTTAAGGACTTAAAATAGAAGCAGGTCATGTCAGCCCATATTTTAAAAACACAAAATAATTAAAAAGCAAAACTGATGTAAACTTTGATGGCTTCTTGCCATGCTTTGAAACAAATTCATTTATTTCTAGCATGTTTCTTTACCATAATTCCTGTGTGCAGCTTAAATAGGTGACATGAGTGGTCAGATTATTTGTAGGATGAATTAAAAGTGGGAAATCTGTTTAAGAAAGTTTGGAAAACAAAGTAGGACTGATAAGATAGGGACCAACTGTAATGGTCTTTGAATGGCAAGCATTATAACTTTATTCTGTTGGTTATTAGAACTCATTGCTAATCTATTACTGGGAGGTATAGACGCAAAAGTAGTGTTGTAGAAAGATTAGTTTGAAGACAGAAAAAAAAGAGGGAGAGAGAAGAATGAGAAAGGGAAAGAAAACCTGTTGAAGAGTTATCTCAGTGGCCCAGCTAGATTGGCTCAGTGGTTGAACATCCTTATCATCTGGGAGGTCAAGGTTTGATTCCTGGTCAGGGCACACGTTGGGTTACAGGCTCGCTACTAGTAGGGGATGTGCAGGAGGCAGTCTATCAATGATTTTCTTTCATCATTGATGATGTTTCTCTCTCTCTCTCCCACTCTCTAAAATCAATTTTAAAAAAAGAAAGAAAAGTATTTCAGTGGGCTCGATCAGTTAATGATGTCTTGAGCAAAACAGGAGGCTGTTTGGGAAGAACAAAAAAAAATAAAAATAGATTTGAGTATGTGGGCAATAATAAAAGGAAAAGAGCTAAAGACACTGTGGACTCAAGAAGGTTATAATTATTTTTTCATCTGAGTGACCAGATGGTTCTTCTACTAGTGATGAATCAAGTCAGAAAGATAATTTTTTTTTTCTGGAGAAAATAAGTTTTTAGATGCTTTGTGTATGTGGTAAAATGTGGATAAATGCATTAAAGATATGGGATCAAATCCTGTTCTCTTAATAAGATCTTGGTTCTACTTCATCCTCTGCCTCTTGCTGGCATCCTAGTTCACACTTGCATTATTTTTGTTTTGCCTAGACTAAGAGAATGGTTGTCACTG
Source organism: Lasiurus cinereus (assembly GCA_011751065.1). Taxonomy (NCBI): domain Eukaryota; kingdom Metazoa; phylum Chordata; class Mammalia; order Chiroptera; family Vespertilionidae; genus Lasiurus; species Lasiurus cinereus. The sequence continues at coordinate 3,760,030 of JAAGEH010000101.1, forward strand.
GGTCTTGACACTGCCTTCAGAAAACTCTCTTAAATGCAATAAATAGGTTCTTGCATTTTCTGACTTAAACTTCAATGGTCTGTCTTGTGACTGCTTCTCGTTTCTCCCCATTTCCTATGGCATCATGTCTAAAACCTATAGAGTGGCAAACTGGGAACTTCTCTATCTCAAGCACAATTCTCTTACCTTTTTCATCTTTCACACTCCATCCCTCTCCACCTCCCATGCCCAAGAGAGTTGTCAGTAATTGGTCTCAGTAGGTCTCCCTGGCTTTACCCACCATTCCAGACTCCCTAACAGACTTAGGGCGATACTGTTTCTAAAACAAGGCAAGAGAGGTGTGGCCTATATTTATGCATCAACCACATAATCAGAAACCTTTATGTTATGCAAATAAAAATAAAAGATTCTAACAGAGCCTTTGGGGAAAACACAAATGCAAGAGTCAAGAAGTGGTGCTTCAGGGAAGTTAGAATTCTCTTTAACATAAATACTTCATCCCTGTTACATGTTCTGCTTCTATCCAGAAGCTTCACAATGTCAGTGCCCTCTTTGTCCCACAGATTTTGGTGGGAGTGAGAATGGGGAAGATCTGAGTTGCCCTACTGCACTGGCTCTCACCTTTTAAAAATTCTTGATTTAGAATAAAAAAATTAGTTTTATAAAATGACTTATTTGAGCCACATAATGACAACAGGCCACATAAACCATGGTGATGTCATAAGATTTAATGGAGCTGAAATATTCCTGTCACCTAGTAATGTCAGGTCATAGTACAACACATTACTCATGTGTTCATGGTGATGCTGATGTAAAAAAATCTATTGCTCTGCCATTCATAAAGAAGTATAGCACATATAACTTGATAATGACATAAAACTTAATAATGACAATAGACAACTGTTGTTAATTTATGTATTTACTGTACAATATTTTTATTGTTATTTCAGAGTGTATTCTTTCTAGTTATAAAACAAAGTTTGCTGTGTGTTTATCATACATCTTGTGTTGACTGTGTTTCTTGATTGCATCATTTCCTCATGCTTGGTTGAACTATAACTTGTTTTATAATTTTAGTCATGTAGCCTCAGGGTCCAGTGTTCATAAAGTCTACAGTAGTGCACAGTACTAGTTATATTCTAGACTTCCACATTCACTCACTCCCCAATCACTGACTCAGCCAAAGCCAATTCTAGTCCTGAAAGCTCCATTCATGGAAAGTACCCTATCTTTTACCTTTATACCATGTTCTTACTGTATATCTTCTATGTTTAGATACACACATATTTACCATTATGTTAGAGTTGCCTACAATATTCTGTACTGTAAAATACTATAAGATTTGTAGCTTAAGAGCAAAGTCTGTATATTATAGCCTAGGCATGTACCATATTTTCCGTCATATAAGATGACTGGGTATTATAAGACGACCCACAACTTTTCCAGTTAAAATACAGAGTTTGGGATATACTGGCCATATAAGACTACCCCTCTTTCAATGCACACCAAATTAAAAAAAACAAACACATCAGATTTAATTTCAAGGGGCTGGCATGGATGAAGGGACAGAAACCCTATGACTATTTAGGAAAACAAAGTCTTCCAACCTGCCCCTCTTGGAAGCACAGGACTGGGAGAGTGAGAGGAGAAAAAAAATGAAAGGGAGGAGGAGGGGAGAGGAAGAGTCTTCATACCTTGTTAATGCAATCTGTTTTCTACACCCTCAGTTAAGGGTAATTAATGTTATGTAATAAGTTTTGTCCTCTCCCAAAATTCATATGTTGAAGCCCTAGCCCCCTGTATCTCAAATTTGGTCATGCACAATGTTTTGGGGAGATAATAGGGACAGTTGAACTGCATGAAATCTTGAGGTCTTCTCTATCACATCCTACCTACCAAGTTACAAAGCCAAATTCTACTATACTAAGTTACAGATCAAGTTCTCCCACATTTCAGGACTCATTAGAAAACAGTACAAAGTAATTCTGCAACCTATTCTGTAATCTCTCCTTAAGAAAATGCTTTACTATTGTGCATGGATAGGGCACTCCAAAAAGCAATATTCTCCAGAAAGGATTCAGTTAGCTTACAATCCAGGTCAGGAAACCAGAATCTTTTAAACCAAGGTCATTCTGAATGAAGCTCTGTTCTAAGGAGGAGTAATCAAAAGCTAAAATAAATAACTATTCACTTAAGTCAAGGGAGTATTTACATAACTTTTAGCCAAGATATTTAAGTATCTTGCACATTACTATTTTCTCCAATGACTGTGCACTTAAAAAAATTAAGAAAATAATTTTCTTATGGATTTATGTCTAACCCATTTTTTCTATCTCCATTTAAAAGAGAGAGAGTGATCTGAGAGAGTGTCTATAGAGGGATTCTTACTCAAAGATTGATAGCAAAATGCCTTTTTATAACCATAGATATACTTCACTAATGGATTTAGAATTTAGAATGTAAAAGCATTTATAAATGGTAATGGCTTCTCCATTTTCCTGACAGTCACCTACATGCTTTCATTGATTTTTCAATGTAATTTTATAGGCCATCAATAGCAAAGGCACTATGCCAGTGGTCGGCAAACTCATTAGTCAACAGAGCCAAATATCAACAGTACAATTATTGAAATTTCTTTTGAGAGCCGAAAACTGATTTCTGCGCATGGGCCATGAAGTTTCAATCACACTGTATGTGTGTGCCCACACTTGGCATTTTGTGGGCAAAATGCTGCATATGGCTTGTGAGCTGCAGTTTGTCGACCACTGCACTATACCAAACACATGTATTATTTTCCTGATAGAGTTCATGCCAAATATATACTTGCTAATGTAAACTGTGTTAAATCATCACTTTTGGCATTTTATCATTCTCTTTATGGTGTGTTCAGAAGGAAAGTCTGGGGAGAATAAATCCATCGTTTGCTTGGACACTGACTCTTAAAATCAATTTTACCAGTGGATACAGTTAACTTTAATGCCTTGCTATGCTGTGCATAGCATAAAACAGCTCCAAATATTATGTAAATTCTACTTTTTAAAACCTCTTTTTTTCCTAGTGCTAAATTTGTGAAACTAACTTTTGGAAAATGGTGAAGTTTAGCTTTGTTATCCAATGGATGAAAAACAAGGTGGTTGTGTTCTGCCAGCTCTTTTGCCTGATTATACAAGTTACCAACTCAGCAGGTGAGAAAGGAGGTGATGCATACAACCTGCTGTCCCCAGTATCTTTTACTCAATGGAGAATTGTCCTATATATAATAGAAGTGTTTTTCATAATTGGATAATTATAAATAGAGAAATTTGAATTACATTTTATTAGAAAATGAATAAAATCTATCCAGGTCATTTTCTGCTTTAGTTTTTGTATCCACCAATGTGGATGATAACATATTTATATATTTCAACATTATGGTCAGAGACTACAGAAATTTTAGATTTAACTCATGTCTCATAGCTACTTCATCCATGTTATAAAACTAGATGACTGGTACATGGGATTTGTGCACTGGTGGGGAGTGTGGCCTGTGGGGATCAGCCCCCTGCTGGAGCAGCTGCTCATCCTGGTCAGCAGAGCAGCACTCTCACTGTGGGAACACACTGACCACCAGGGAGCAGCTCCTGCATTGAGTGTCTGCCCCTGGTGGTCAGTACGCATCATAGTGACTAGTTGACTTGTCATTCTGTTCCTTCTGCTATTCAGTTGAGGAGTTTTTATTATATAGGGTTACTACCAAGGTAATGCAGACATTAGTTCTCTAAATAAATTTGAAATTACTAGGAAGCAAATATTAATATGAAAATGTAAGTAAAAATAGAAATTATTAGTGATTCAAAATACAAATTGAGCCAAATTACTTATTTTTAAATTATTGTTGATAGTATTATAGTATCATACATGTCCCCTATTTCTTCCCACTCTGTGCCTCTCCACCTAGCCCCTACCCCATCCTGGCCTTCACCACATCATTGTCTGTGCTAATGGCCTATACATATATGTATGTATGTTCTCTGAATTAATCTCTTCCAGTACCACCCCTCCACACCTTTCACTTCTGGGATATGTCAGTCTGTTCCATGTGTCCATACCTCTGGTCCTATTTTGATCTTTATTAAAGCTGCATAGTATTCCATTGTATAAATTTACCACAGCTCTTTCCCACTCATCTACTGAAGGGCACTTGGGCTATTTCCAGATCTTAGTTATTGTAAATAATTCTGCTGTAAAGACTGGGTGCGTGTATTTTTTCTGACTGGTGTTGTAAGATTCTTGGGATATATTCTTGGGATATCACTGGATCAAATGGAAGTTCCATGTTTAATTTTTTGAGGTAACTCCTTACTGTTTTTTTGCAATGGCTGCACCAGTTTGCATTCCCATCAACAGTGCAATAGAATTCTTTTTTCTCCACACCCTCACTAGCACTTATTTTGTTGATTTATTTATAGTAGTCATTCTGACAGATGGAAATGATGTCTCATTGTAGTTTTAAATTGCATCTTTGATGATCAGTGACCTGGAGCATTTTTTAATGTCTATTGGTCATTTGTATGCCCTCTTTGGAGAAGTGTCTATTCATGTTTTTACCAAGTTTTTAACTGGATTGTTTGGTTTCCTGACATTGAGTTGTAAAAGTTCTTTATATATTTTGGAGATTAACTCCTTATCAGATAAATTATTAGTGAATATGTTCTCCCATACAGTGGATTCACTTTTTGTTTTGTTCATGGTCTCTTGTGCTGTGCAGAAGCATTTTAGTTTGATGTAGTCCTATTCATTTATATTTTCTTTTGATTACATTGTCCTTGGGCATATATCAGAAAAAATGTTCCTCCAAAAGGCTTGGGAGATTTAATTGCCTATGTTTTTCTTGTAGGATTTTTGTTTTGTTTTGTTTTTGTTTCATGACTTGCATTTAAGTCTTTGTAGTGTGTTGATTTGGGAGATTCTCTTTTTTCTCTTGCTATTGACTTATGTCTGCCTTTGTGCCATTACCAGGCTCTTTATATTACAGTGGCTTTGTAGTTGGTTTTATATCTAGTATTGTGGTCCCTCCAACTTTATTCTTTTTTCTCAAGGTTACTGAGACTCTTTGGGGTCTTTTTTGGTTCCATATAAATTTTTGCAGTGTTTAATGTAGATCTGTAAAAGATGCCATTGATATTTTACTAAGAATTGAGTTGAATCTAAAGATTGCTTTGGGTAGTGTGGACATTTTAATTGAGGTTAATTCTTCCAATCTATGAACATGGTGTATGCTTCCACTTTTGGGTATTTACCTCAATTTCTTTCTTCAGTTTCCTATAATTTTCCAAGTACTGGTCTTTTACCATCTTGGTTAAATTTATTACTAGGTACTTTATATGTTTTATTTGTTGCAATAGTAAATGGGATTGTTTTCTTAGTTTATCTTTCTGATACTTCATTATCTATGTATATGAAAGCCTAAGTGACCATTACCACCGAACAACTGGAATGACCAAATGACCAGATGACTGACTGTTAGCTATCATACACACTGAACCCGACCCAAATCTAGCATTCAAACCATAGAAAACTTTAATTTGCCCTAACAGCCCTGAATCTGGTTCATCTGCACCACTGACCCAGATAGGAAGGAGGAGGGAGCCTGATTCCTTGCAGAATCAGCCATTGGTTAGCTTGCTACTGGAACCAACCTCCTACAGTCCCTCCCCCTGGCTGATCAGCCAACTTCCCATGGTCCTTCTACCAGGCAGACTGGCACCCCTGATTGGCTCCAATTGCTGGTCAGGCCAAGGAACCCCCCTGTGCACGAATTTGTACATCAGTCTTCTAGTTGGTGTATAAAAAAATACTCTCGATTTCTAGGGCTTAATCCTGTTACTTTGCAAAATTTACTTATTAAATCTAGTAGAGTTTTGGTGCCTTTTTTTCTTCCTTCTGTATGATCTCTGTGGTTAGGACTTCCAGTACTGTGTTGAATAAGAGTGGTAAAAGTGAACATCCCTGTCTTTTTCCTAATCTTAAGGGAAACACTTTTAGGTTTTTGCCCACTGAGTATGATGTTGGTGGTAGATTCTTCATATATGGTCTTTATTATGTTGAGGTATGATCATTCTATTCCAATTTTGCTGCAAGTTTTTATCATAAATGGGTGTTGGATTTTGTGAAATTATTTTTCTGAGTCTATTGATATGATCATGTGATTTTTACCTTTCATTTTGTTTATATGATGTATCATAGTTATTAACTTATGAATATTACTCCTATCTTGAATCCCTGGAATAAATCCCACTTGGTCATGATGTGTCTGATCTTTTTAATGTAATGCTTCATCCAATTTGCTAATACTTTGTTGAGGATTTTAGCATCTATTTTCATCAGGGATATTGACCCATTATTTTCTTTCTTTGTAGTGTCTCTATATGTTTTTAGAATTAGGGTAATGTTGGTCTTATAAAAAGAGCTTGAAAATCATTCTTCCTATTCATTTTTTAAAATAGTTTGAGATGGATAGGTGTTAATTTTTCTTTTAATATTTTGTAAAATTCACCGACGAAGCCATCTGTCAGACACTTTTGTTTGCTGGGATTCTTTTCATCACTACTTTAGCTTCATTATTATAATCAATGTATTCAAGTTTTCTGATTCATCCTGATTAAGTTTGGAAGGTTGTATATTTCTAGTAATTGGTCCATTTTGCCCAGGTGGTCAAATGTGTTGTCATATAGCTGTTCATAGTATATATATATTTACAATCCTGTGTATTTCTGTGATATCATTCATTATTTTGCTGCTTTCATTTCTCATTTTATTTATTTTGTTCTCTCTCTTTGTTTCTTGAAGAGTCTGGCTAAAGTTTTATCAATCTTGCTTATCTTCTCAAAGAACCAGCTTGGTTTCATGGATATTTGTTTTTTGTTTGTTTGTTTGTTTTTATATCATTTATTCTCACTCTGGTCTTTATTGTTCCTTCCTTCTACTTACTTTGGTCTGTTCTTTTTGTTATTTTTCTAGTTCTCTTAGTTTTAAGGTGAGATTATTTATTGGAGATGTTTCTTGTTTCTTGAGGCTGGCCCTTGATGCTATGAACTTCCCTCTTGGGACTGCTTTTGCTGTGTCCCATAAATTTGGTGTTGTTATGTATTCACTTTCATTTGCTACCAGGAAGGAACCAAATTACTTTTTGCTTGGCATGTCTTCCCACCTTTTTACTGTGTAACATGATCTTTTAGCTACTAAGACCCATTTCAGAAATGCCATCTACTCTATGAATTTTCTTCACTTCTCTGCCTTCCTTGTTTAAGCAGAGCTGACAGCTGAATTTTCTAGATTTCTATGGTATCTTGTCACTCCCAGGTATAGTTTATGCAATGCATATATTTATTTCTCTATCTATTCATCAGTATACTGTGTGTTCATCAATATTCTATGAATTTCTGCCAGACTGACATTACATTGTAAAAATTTTTATTTGACTAAGAATTCATCAAGAATGTTGGCCTGTGGTAGTGTCTCCATAAATGGATGAAAGCTTAATGTAGCACATAAAAAAAAATAAACAATATCAGAGAAACCTCATTTTTTTATGGTGCAAAGGAAAATAAATAATACCAAAAGAAGTCCCATAAGTTTTCAAAGAGTTGGCCTAGAACAATCTGAGAATGCTTTATGGAGAAATTGGGGACTAAAGAATGACTTGGAATTTAAGAAATTACTTAAATGACATATGCATATTTTTTCTAGGTTGTTAAGTTGAAAATTATAGATTACTGTTTAACTTTTAACAAAATGGTTGGAACGTTATGGAACATTCAAAATTAGGAATTAATGAATTTTCTGAGATAGATCATAAATAACTTTTGTTTCCATTTTTCCTTTGCAAAATGGGACAAGAAGTACATTTCTTCCTGATACTGAATTGCTGTGATATATCATCAATGTGGGGAGGGCTTCAGGCACTTTCATTATACTCTAAGCACCATATGTAGAGAACAATGTGAGTTGTGCTGGAGTTGTGCAATTAATCAGCTCTGGGTCCGTGACTCATCTAGTGCCAAGACATTTGATAGATCATCAATTGCTTTTTAAATCTTTCCCTTAAGAGCAAACATATGCTGATACATAAGAGATACAAATTGATGAGGTAATTAGGTAAACTTATGTTGAATATCAAGGAAGGAAATAATAATTTGGGAAATGAATGGAATATGAATCACTATAAAAATGATTTTCATGCTTTGGTGCAATGGTTCGTCCATTAAAATAATCAGCAATAAGTGGTTCCTTGAAAGCTTTTATTAATGCTTGGGTCCAGAGGTCAAGAAATTATTCATGTGCTTAAGTAGCTTTTGGTGTTGATATTGATATTGACATTGACATTGCTCTATTATAGAAGCATCTCTTTGCCTTTGGCACCATGGTGTTAAAGTGTTAAGAGTCCTGAGTCCTCCTGCACTAAGGAAATCCTGAAAAATCATAACATTATTAATATTTTCACCCAGAATGGCTAGTAAAGTTATAAAATTGTCAAGCTTTCTAACCTTTCAATTCCAAATTTTTTTTCTCCTATGATAGTATGCCTTATACATCTCGATTTCCATAGCAAAATATTGCTAATAATTGTCAAAATTTATTGAGCCTTTATTATGTGCCTGGCATAAGTGTATATTAACTTTTCACTATAGTAATGCTTATTATGATCATGCTTACTCTATTATCTCATCATCTTGTTGTACATATAGGAAAACTGAGGCCAAGAGAGGTAAGGTAACTTTTTGAAACCACACAGCAAAAAAAAAGTGATGGAACTAAGATTCTTAATAAAAGTAGTCTCACTCCAGAGTGATCTCTATTTTATTCTGATTTGAAGTGGGGAATAAATAAAATGTCATTGAGTGGTTAAATTTATGACGAATACAACCAAAATGATGAGAAAACGTAATAGTTTAAGAATGAGGTTATTGCCAGATGTGTTGTAAATTTCAAAATAAAAATAGAAAAATACTAGTGTTAATACATTTGAATATTCTGAAGATACAATCAAATCCATATTAACCAACAAGAGCATAAAAAGAATTAGCCAAGAAACATAAAAAAGCAAAAATAATTAAAATTGCTCAGAAATGAAAGAGGCAAAAGTTCCAAGCTTTTCTATGAAGACAATATAGAAATGAAGCAAGTACACTTTATATCACTATTTTATTATTTAGATACTTGTAGATATAAAATACACAAATTTCTAATTTTTATTATCTGTAATAAATGCTATTACAGATATAATACAGATATGGTTTTATATAAACCATAAATTAAATAAGAAATAAACAGGGCCAAGAGAGATTTCAAAACTTTAATATGGGCAAAGAAAATTAACAGTTAGCAGTAAAGAGACAATAATAAACATAAACAATTATTCAAGTTCACTAGTAATCAAATAAGTAAGAATTAAAATAGAGCTTTAGCCTATCAAACTGAAAAGAGATAAAAATAGTATGATATTCATTAATTTGAAGTTGCTGTCTTTTTGAACAATCACTTTACAATAAACTAGAGGCCCAGTACACAAATTCATGCACTTTGAAAGGAACTGTGGACTGCTAGGCTGCAGTGGGTACAGGGGCAGGTCTTGACCCATCCTCAGTGCCCCCATCCGGCCCCTCCCATCACGCTCCCTCCATCCTGGTCCCCTCTCTGCCAGCAACCCTGCTTCCTTCACCACTGTTCCCATGTGCTAACAGTGCCAGTTCTGCTCACACTCACTGATGACATGGAGCTATTGGGGCTGGCACCAACAGTGGGTACAAGCGATGGCTGTTGCCCCGATTGCCCCTGAGAAGCAAGGGGAGGTGGAGTAATCCTGAAGGATGATCAGGGCCAGCAATTTCCACTCATACCCATTGATGGCACTGAGTGATCGGGGCTGGCGCGGGAAGCTGGCAGTGGATGTGAGTGTCAGGTGAGATTATGGGACACAGAAGCAAAGAATTTTCAGTAACCACCAGAAGTTCATCCTGATGACAGTGACCAGCATCCAGCCTTGGTCTGGTGCCTCCGCTCACCTGCTCCACCATCTCGTCTCAGCCTACACCTCTGTGTTTCATGTGTGTCCCATGGTGGTCAGCACACATCACAGCAACCAGTTGTTCAGTTGTACCGCTGTTTGGTCTATTTCATATTAGCCTTTTATTATATAGGATAGTAAATAAATCAGAAAACAATAACATTTTAAATATACTTGCACTCTACTCAAAATCCCATAAAGAAATGAAGAGCAATGACTAAAAATTTTGTGTAAAGATATTTTGGCTGGATTTGTTATAGTTGTGAAAAATTTATATACCCTATAGTAGTTCTTACTTTCTTTTTTTCAGTTCTGAGTTTTTAAATTATTAACTCAATATAAGTGTAATAAATGCCTACAGTTTGTAAGTGTACAGCTCAACAGAACATCATCTGCACACTATATTGTGCATCAAATGCCCCAAGCAAAGTCTGTTTCTATCCCCATTTTCCTGTCTTTACCTACCTACAATCTACTCCACCCCTTTTCTCTCTGGCTATCACCACACTGTTGTCTGTGTCTATGTGTTATATACTGTATTTTACAATATAGGTTATCTATCACATTCATTCATCAACTTCCCCAACAACCTTCCCCTCTGAGAGCTTTCAGTCTGTTCCATGTATTCATGCTTCTGTTTCTATTTTGCTCCTCAGTTTACTTTGTTCATTAGATTCTACATATTAGTAAGATCATGTGGTATTTGTCTTTTTCTGACTCAATTATTTCACTTAGCATAATAATGTCTAGTTACATCCATGCTGTCTCAAAGGGTAAGAGATCCTTCCTTTATATATTCTATCTAATAAAAGAGTAATATGCAAATTGACCATCACTCCAACACACAAGATGGCTGCCCCCATGTGGACACAAGATGGCTACCAGTTGGGAAGGATCAGGCTAGCAGGAGAGGGCAGTTATGGGCAATCAGGCCAGCAGGGGAGGGCAATTGGAATGGACCAGGCCTGTATGGGAGGGCAGTTGGGGATGATCAAGCCTGTAGGGGAGGGTAGTTAGGGGTAACCAGGCCTGCAGGGGAGGGCAGTTAGGGGTGACCAAGCCTGCAGGAGAAGGCAGTTAGAAGCAGTCAGGCTGGCAGGGGAGCAGTTAGGCATCAATCATGCTGGCAGGGGAGTGATTAGGGGGTCATCAGGCTGGCAGGCAGAAGCAGATAGGGGCAATCAGGAAGGAAGGCAGGTGAGCAGTTGGGAGCCAGCAGTCCTGGATTGTAAGAGGGATGTTCGACTGCCCATTTAGGCCCGATTCTACCAGGATCATGCCTAAACTGGCAATCGGACATCCCTCAAGGGTTCCCAGATTGGAGAGGGTGCAAGCTGGGCTGAGGTACCCTCCCTCCCCCTGCAGGAATTTCATGCACTGAGCCTCTAGGAAGGGAGTGAGAGAGATAGATAGAAACATCAATGATTAGAGAGTATCATTGATCTGCTGTCTCCTGTACGCCCCCTACTGAGATTGAGCCCAAAACCTGGGCATGGGCTCTTGATCGCAATCAAACCTGGGATACTTCAATCCACAGGCTGATGCTTTATCCACTGAGCCAAAGCAGCTAGGGCAGAGATCTTTCCTTTTTACAGCTGTATAGTATTCCATTGTGTAAATGTACCACACTTTTTTCTCCACTCATCTACTAATGAACACTTAGGCTGTTTCCAAATCTTGGCTATTGTAAATAGCGCTTCTATGAACATAAGGGTGCATATATTCTTATATTGGTGTTTCAGAATTCTTAGACTATACTCCCAGAAGTAGAATCCTGGCACATAAGGCAGCTCCTCTTTAATTTTTTGAGGAAACTCCATACTGTTTTCCACAGTGGCTGCACCATTCTGCATCCCCACTAGCGGTGTACTAGGGTTTTCTTTTGTCTGTATCCTCACCAGCACTTGTTGTTTATTGACTTATTGATGGTAGCCATTCTGAAAGATGTAAGGTGATATTGTGATTTTAATTTATATCTCTCTGATGATTATGTTTTCATATTTCTATTGACCATATGTATTTCCTGTTTGGAGTAGTGCCCATTCAGGTTCTTTGCCTATTTTCTAATTTAGTTGTTTGTCTTCCTGATGTTGAATTGTATAAGTTATTTAGATGTTTTGGAAATTAAACTCTTATAATATGTATCATTGGAAAATATGTTCTTCTATACAGTGGGTTCCTTTTTCATGTTATTGGTGGATTCTTTGGCTATTCTGAAGCTTTTTAGTTTGTTTATTTGTTTATTTGTTTGTTTGTTTGTTTGCTTATTTATCCTTTGTTTCTCTTGCCCTGGGAGATAGATATATTGGCAAAAATATTGGTATGTCAGCGTCTGAGTTTTTACTGCCTATGTTTTCTTCTAGGATTCTTTTGGTTTTGCGACTTACATTTAAGTGTTTTCTCCACTTTGAGTTTGCTCTTGTATAGTGTAAGTTGATGGTCAGTCTCATTTGCATGTACTTATGCATGCTAGAAGAAAGGAATGTGTAAGGCCCCATTGTAGTAATGCAGGTTGGTAATGAAAACGTGTCCTACAATGGAACTAGTAATAATGGAGAGGAAGAGTGGTTTGATTCAGACTAGGGAGACAGAGTTGCTTGCACTGCACATTTATATATGTATGGTTGAAGAAGAGAATGGATTGTAGTAGGGGTTGGGGGTTGTAAGTTTATTTTGAATTTATAGAAATGTGTATGTGCTATTTCCAGTGTACATGTTCTGCAGCCATGGGGTGAATTGATATTCCCAGGCTATGGTTCCTCATTCACAATATAGATAACCCCAACTATTATTTCAAGTAATTTTAGGGGCCCTGGTAAAGTCTCAGAATATTTACCTTTTTTTGTAAATTGCCGAGTGCCTACACATAAATCCTGTACTGATTAATGTGTCTTAACTGTTTCCCCAAATTTACTTTTTGTTTTATTACATATATGATGTAGACATTGTTGTTGGCTAACTAGGTACGCATTCTCAAGCATATCTCTCCTTGTTGCTGCCTCCACATAGATGATAGAAAAGCTAACTGTATAGTTTACTTTTTCTACAGCAATAATGGCCATATGCACAATTTTGGGCAATTGTACAAAACAGTTGGGCCTTTAGTATTTATTTTTAATAAATAGGGTAATTTTAGTAATGTCATTTTACCTCATCTCTTGCCTTGATAACATAACTGGAGTTAGAATAGTTACCTTGGGTTCATGAGAATCCCAGAAAATTGATATTATTGACCTGTTACACCAGCTCCAGTGACTCCAGACTTTTTATTGTAGGTGAGAAAAACTCTCATTTGTTGGAGCCATGTCAATTAGTCTTTTTGTTTATTGCAGCTGCGTGCTTGCCTTATTGATAAACAGTAGATACAGAGATTTAGACACAACATATCATGTCTATGATTGAAATATTCAATTCTGTAAAAGTAACCAAAGTCCCTCATTAAAAATCCCCACCCCCTCAGAAATAGTCCCTGAGGAACATATGCAATAAAATATGTTCCAAATTCACTGCTCAGATTCTCTAATTGTCCTGAATATATAGGATAATTAGGAAAAATCAGCTATAATATCTTAACTGGAAATGTCACAGAACTGGAATACATTAGAAAAATATGGTGGGGTAACAATAATATCCTTGTCATTATTTATTGAGATCCACCAAAAGAGCTCCATTTTCTGAAAAAAAATTTAATTAAAAAAAAAAGAATAAAAAGTAAACCTTAACTTCTGATCAATTATTTAAGTCTCTTTCACTAGTATAATGCAAGCAGAAGCTGGGTACTCACTGATCTTAGAAGATGCACATATCATTAACTTTGTCACAATGATGTTGTATAATAAATCATCTGAAAATTTATTGGCTTAAAATGTTTAATACTTCTCATCAGTCTGCAGGTCAGGTGGGCAATTTGTGTAGGTTCATTGGAGTTCTCCCATATGACTGTGGTCAGCTGTAGACCAGCTAGATTGCTATTCTCATCTTAGCTGGGCTTTCTCACAGTCCTGGAACCTTTGCTGGGCAACTAGACTGACAGCTCTGTTTCATGTGGCCTCTCACCCTCCAGCAGGTGGCCTTCACCTTGTTGTTTTGTGGATGCAGAGGACCAAGATAAAAAGTGGGAGTATACAAAGTCTTTGAGGTCTAAGGTAGGAACTGGCTTAATGTCCCTTCTGTCACATTCTCTTGGCCAAAGCAAATCATGAGATCAGCCTTGATGCAAAAAGGGATGAAGAATCTTCACCTTTTCATTAGAGGAGCTTCAAAGTTATACTGCAAAGGATGTGGGAACAGAGAGGAGAGGTGGAGAATGAGACTATTTTTTTGTAATCAATATACTTCAGCAATTACAAATTAGAATGTGGGATTGAATAAGATGACCTTAAAAGTCCCTTTCAGTTTAAAGAAATTTAAACTTGAAAGGAATTTTTGACTTTTTTCCCCTCAAAATTGCATCCCATGAAAGAGTTTTACCCTTCAATGCCTCCAAAAGGTGTAATTGTTGATTTTAATACTTAAGGAGACATGTCTAGGTGTATCAATTTGGTCCTTAAAAAATTAGATACCACTGTGGAATTATATATAAGCAATTTCACAGGAAATGCCTATGAAGGCAGAGGCAGCTTTCAGACCATGATGCTCATTAGAAACCTATGTAAAGAAAGAGGGAAGGAGGATAGGGTGGAGAGAGCCTCAAGCCTCAGTGTAGTCAGAGAAGTATTGGCCATACCAATATATAGGAATATGGTTATCTATGATGTGCTCAGTTATTGGCTGGGAGCAGCCTAGGTCAAATGAGTGTTGGTGTGAGCATTAAGGTGTATCTCAAAGTGTGGCAGCTGGAGGGTGTCTATCACCTATGCTTCTACATCAGGTTCTCCTGAAGGGAGATCTGAGTGGGGGGGGAGTTTCAATCCCATCTACATACAAAAAAGTATAAAATATAGTAAGTACTCAGAAACTTTTGAGGCCAATTTAGTCCTGTGTTGGTCATATTAATATAATCAGACCCAAGGCACTAGGATCCTGTGGATGGATACCCAAATTGTCAGTGGAGGACCCTACTCAAACACACACACACACACACACACACACACACACACACACACACACACA
>JAAGEH010000101.1:3775196-3806595 GCA_011751065.1 Lasiurus cinereus
ACACACACACACACACACACACACACACACACACACACACACACACAATGCTCTTCTTATTTGTTATGGATGATACAGTACTAAACATCTCTCCAACCAGGCACTTTTACTCACTACACCCCAAACATGGAAATCCTGTCTTCCTATTATTTATGCTGCACTTTCTGCAATGCCTCTCATTTACTGTCCAACTGTCAAACATCCATACTTCAAGGTTAAGACTGAGTCCCCACATGTATGGCCACTCTAACAACAAGATCCCCCTCTAAATACCTAAGTAATAGTATTATCATACCATTTCTCACTGCTTAATGTATCAACTCTTACAATATTAGTTAGCTTGCCATTTCATTTAAAATTTAGCTTACTTGAGAGTGGAGACAATGAACTATTATTATTTTTTTTTGTATATAATTTCTAACAATTTTCAGTTACTTATAGTTTACATTCTACATTATTCTGTTCTCAGAATAATGTTTCAAATGTATAGCATAGTGCTTAGAAAGTCATATACTTTACAGAGAGGTAGTTATTACGATATTATTGACTATTTCCTATGCTCTAATTTACATCTCTGGAAGTTTTCTGAGATGACCTTAAAAGTCCCTCCAACTTATATAATTTCTATTTTTTGTTTTGTTAGGTAATGTGGTGAGAGA
The DNA here is from genome assembly GCA_011751065.1 of Lasiurus cinereus. Classification (NCBI taxonomy): domain Eukaryota; kingdom Metazoa; phylum Chordata; class Mammalia; order Chiroptera; family Vespertilionidae; genus Lasiurus; species Lasiurus cinereus. The sequence goes on from JAAGEH010000101.1 coordinate 3,775,856, forward strand.
AAAGGGAACTGGGCAGAAAGTCAGCCTGCTTTGGAAACATGCTTAGCTCAAAGAGTGTATGCATGTGATTTAGTGCTAGAAAAGTAAATATTACTTTATGTCATGAAAGAATTTCCAAATCTTCAGACCATGCTTATCTGCAGATATAGTCTGTGTAGCACTTTGAGTCACAATGAGACTATGTGGAGAGTATCTGTGAGCTTTGGACACTGGTTGTTTCTCTTCTTAGGATTTCTTATTTCCACACCCCTGTTCATTCTATCTCAGATCTATGACAACACTCTATCCTCATTATCGTCATCATGCTAGTGGGATCATTCTGTAGCCTCCTTCCCTGATTGTATTCCAATCCATCATTTACCAGCATCCAGAGTCATTTTATAAAATTATAATAAGATGCATCATTTTTTTGCCCTGGCTGGTGTTTCCCAGTGGTTAGAACACCAGCCAATGGACAGAAAATTCCCAAGTTTGATTCTGTCAATGGCATGTACCTGGGTTGCAGTTTCCACAGCCCCAACAGGGGTGTGTGTGAAAGGCAACCAATCCACCTGTCTCTTTCACCTCGATGTTTTTCTTTCTCTTTTTTCCTCTCCTCCCCGCTTCCACTCTCTCTAGAAATTAATTAAAAAAAAATTCTCCTGTGAGATTTTTTTTAGTGTCATTTTTCTGTGCGAAACAATAGTTGATATAAAAACATCCTAATTCCAGATATTATGCATGTGATTTTCTTTCTCTTGGAAACTTCCAGATTTTCTTCATGTATTGTACTTTATCTCAGTGATCCCTTTAAATTTAGAAATTTATTTTTTCAGCTGTGGAGACTATTGTTTTAATGCTTTTATAAGAGTCTTCATTTTATTTGTTTTTTTAATCCCTCTAGATTGAGCCTCTACTTTTCTTTTCTTTTAATGCTAATTTTCATCTTGCAATATTTTCACTGGGATATAGATTTACTAGAATGCTAATCTCACACTTGCTTATGAGGAATATAGTTTTAAATTCACTTGACCCCAGGTCTATTCCAGGTTTTTTTCAACCCTTTTCAACTCCTGGCACATATAAATTAATTACTAAAATTTTGTAGCATGCCAAAATTATATTTTTGGCTGATCTGCCAAAAGCAGGTATAACTTTGATTCATTCACATTGGACGGCTATTGTTATGTTGGTGGTTGTAAATTTTTTTTTTTTACAATATAAGGGAATAGAGATCAGTGCTCCTTACTAAATGTTCAGATAGTGCATATTTTCAAAATTCTTGTGGCAAACTGTGCCACAGCATACTGGTTGAAAATCGCTGGTCTATTTTGACATATTTAACCTTTCAGTTAAGTGACATACTACAGTAAGTTTTAATATTTTTCTCTTGCTATCTCTTAGGTAGTTTCACGTCTCATCTTGAACTGATGGACTTTCTGAGTTTAACTAAAAAATTTACCAAGAAATATGTTCACATCATTTATTTTTTCTTTAAAGTAATGAAATAAATTGGGTTGTAGAAGTGAGGGTAAAGTGCCCTGTGATATAAATTTAGAAAGTAGGTCAGGCCCTACTCCTGTGTCAGGGCTGAAAAAATGAATCTAAGATTCAGAAAGGGAATATTCAGTAAATGACACAAAGAGAAAAGTCCCCAAAGTAATTTTTCATTCGGTTATGGAATTCAGGAACTCTAAGCAACAGAATAAACTCTAGGGAAGGTAACCTCAGTTTGTTCATTGTTGATTTTATAAGGTATAATAAGAGTATGGAGTATAGTTAGTAAGAAAATAAGAAAAAGAGGAAGGGAAGGAGACCAGTGGTCAGGCAGCAGGGGGTGATGGGAAACTCTCCTGATGAGAAACTGAGTTTAACTCTGGTTCAGCACTATGGTCCAGAGTCAGACAGCCACAGTGTCTGCTTATAGCCCAGGATATGTCATAAACTGTGAAAGGAAAATAAAATATGTAACATATTTGAGAAGTGTATATTTTTATTCAAAAAATGAACAATTTGTATGACTGACAAACTATTTCAATTTATAATTACATCAGTAACATAGAAATGACAATTACTTATTTTTTTTTCTGGGTTAGGAAACTCACTAAATGAAAGTGAAGGATTTGGAATTAGATAAAATAGAAAGTTGTAAATGTTGGTCCATTAAACATTAAAAAAATTAGCTGAGATTTTATGATGACCTGCTCTATGTAGGGAAACTGATGTCCTCAAAGGTTGCAGTGACTTTTTGAAGAATAGTGGGTAAAATATATGAATTTCACAAGTGTAAAGACTATTATATTATTCTCTGTGCTCTCAATTGTCTGGGAAGATATAGAGATAATCTTACCTAAAGCAGAAACAGCTAGTATTATGAGCTCTGAAGTAATTCAGAAATAAAAGAAGTGTTGTTAGCAAATGGAAAGTATTATTAGAGAGGATGTAAAAGTTTCTTTTAGGCACTAATGCCCACCTGGTTGGCATCATTGAGATCTTGTGTGACTTCTAACAAGTCGAGTAGCTCTTTAATAGACTCAAGTTAAGCATTTCCTTCTGAACCATAGCATTTATGATCTACACCTCTGTGTCTTCCCACCAACTGCTGCCTCTGGAAAATGTTCTTCATTCTTCACCCAATATTTGCACCTGGGAAACTCAATGCACATGCCACTTGTTAGGTAAGTCTTCACTAATCTGTTCATTTTATTTAAAAGCAGGTCTCTATGTTTCCACACAATCATTGGCATAGTGAGATATTTATTAAACTATCTGAAATTGTGGGTCATTAGTCTCTTTTCTCACACACTATGTAGATGTAAGGGTAAGACCTTCTATGATCATTTTTCTAGTTCCTAGCACAGTGTTTGCTAAGTTAGTGATTTACTAAAATAATGAAGTGCAAGAAAACAGCATGGACTTTATCATTAGAAGGCCTTAATGTGAGTCCCAGTTCAGCTCGCTTCTGGTTGTTTTACTCTGGGGGAATCAATTCATCTCTCAGGTTTTCTGTTTTCCTAGTTTTCAAATGGAGATAATAACTTTGTTGCATGTATACTGAGATGTGAAAGTGAGATTTTGTAAAACTACTATGTAAGCAGAAAAATGTGACACTAATATTACCACTGTTATTGTCCTATAAAGGGAAAGAAGTGCTAGAATTGGATCTCATTATACCAGACAGATGCTAATATCAAATACTTGTATATTTTTCAAGGCTCAAATCCATCTACAAACATAGTTTCTAAATAAAATTACATCATGAAACACAGAAGTATCAAAACCCCTGTGATCAACACTGAGGGAGAGAGTGTGTTGGGATGCGAGCAGTAGGAGTATAGGGCAATCGATGTTACTGAAATGGGGGAAAAGGGCAGGAAAGACACAGATATACAGCTTACTTTACCAGTGTCTAGATGAGTAATTAGAAAATAAACTTCTACAAAATTTCTGAGTAAAGACATTCTTATTCAGGAATCACTGATATACATTTCATGCTGTCTAAAATTTAACATGTATAGAAAACTGATTTTGATGATTTTCCTTACTTTTGGTTATAGATTAAAAATATCCAGCAACTCTTGAAAAGAGTGAAATAAATTATGTGTATGGATTGTCCTTTTCTTTGAAATTGAATTGTTCGTCAGTCTTCACTTATGTAGCAAGAAGCCATGAGTAAAAGCCATTGGATATATCTATATTCAGTAGGTCTGGAAATAATTCATCGTAGAAGTAAAAACAGAATAATAATAAAGAATGATATTTATTTTATTTACAAAAAAGCCAAGTCAGGACTTCTACTATGGTAGGATGTAGAATTTTATAGCAGAGCACTGGTCTGTTGTAAAAATATAATTTAAAAAATTTAATAAGTGTCATAGAACTATGACTATAGAAAAAAATTTAGGGAAAGAGATTTTTTTGATGATAAAATCAGGATGTGCAATTCTTATTATAGACATTATCTACTTTTCTGAGCTTGGGTTGAGAGTCTGGGCTCAGCCTACGATGTGAATTACTTCTCGGATGCAGAATACACAGCAGTCATTGTGGCAGTCTTGAAGGTTATGAGTGACCAATTTAGAAATATAAAGGTCCACAAACTGATGACCAATTTCCCTTTAAAACATTTGCCAAACTGTAAATCTGCATGGGCCAGGAGGCTAAAAAAGTAAGCTCAAATTCCATAAAAGCTGAGTGGAATTTTCCAAAGTCTCCTGTTACTTAGAAAACAAATACTAGGGACAGGGAACCTGAAGGCAGGAGATGAGACTGGAAAACTCCCTACGGAGTGGAGAACTGACATGGGTGCCTCACCCAGCTTCTTTTCCCTGGAAGCATTGGCAAATCTGGATACAGCTATAATCTAAGATTCTAAATTTGACCTCCAAAAGTGGACCATTGTTGTTGACAGAGAAACCAACACAGCTTTTGTCATTTACTCAGAATTGGAGTGATACAATTAAAAACCCAAGGGACTTTAAACACAGCTGGCCTCCTCCTCAAGAGTATCGTCAAATTATTGTTGTGTGGGATGGGAGGCTAAAGAGCTAAGCTGAAACACCCTGAAAATCAGAGCAAAAATTCCTGCAAATTCCTCATTGCTGTGGAGAGAAAGCATCACAATGATCTTATTGGAAATCACTGAAGGGCCATATCCTAATATGCACAAAAAGAACTTGACTGAGTCTTAACAAAACTGCAGTTTAGTGTTGGCCCAGAGCAGTCTGGATTAAAGTTACCAGTCTCCTTCTAACCATTAAGCAAAGGAAAGAGGGATCCCTTTCTTATATAAGAGAAAATAATTTGAAGCATCTACAGCTTTTTACCCCATATGTGGCATTCAGTAAAAACTCACAAGGCATGTGAAGAAATTAGAATATAGAGCCAAATCCTAAAACAGAAAATAAACATTAGTAGCAAACTAGCAAGTAGTCAGTAGTCCAAATATAGGAGATAGCAAACAAATTCTCTAAAATAAGTTATTTTTTTCAGTGAGAAGAAGGGAGAGAATGAGAAAGAAACATTGACCAGAAGCTTCCTATATGCACGCTTAGAGGATTGAACCCATGCCTTGACCAGGAATGAACCTGTGAAACTTTCAGTGTATTGAATGATGTTCCAGTCAACTGAGCCACACTGGTCAGGGCTAAAATAAATTAGACTATTCTTGATTTCAAGAATATAGCTGAAAACAGGGAAAATAGAAATAATGCAGAAATTTAATATGAAATTTGCATACATATAGAAAATTAAAGACATTATTCAACTGAACAAAACATAAGCTCTGAATTAGCGATTATAACAGTAAAGTGAAAATACCAGAAGACAGTAAATAGGAAGAACATTTAATAGAACATATGCAAAATAAAACACAGAGAAAAAGTAGTTTAAAAAATAGAACAGAGCCCAGCTGGCATGGTTCAGTGGTTGAGCTTCAACCTAGAGACAAGGTTCGGTTCGCCATCAGGGCACATGTCCCAGTTGCAGGCTCAATCCCAGTGTGGGTCAGGTGGGAGGCAGCTGTTCAGTGATTCTCTCCTACATGCCCCACACTGATAATTGATGTTTCTATCTCTCTTTCCCTTCGCCTTCCTCTCTGAAATCAATAAAAATATATTTTAAAATAATAAAAATAAAAATAGAACAGATACAAGAAATGTAGGTCATGCTCAATAAGTATTTATTAGCACTCAAGAGGGAAAAATATCAAAAACAAAATGTTTTTAGAGAGATAATAACTAAAAAAATGTTGAAAAGTGATAAAAATTAGCTTCTGGCCTCAGATAGCTAAAAGAAAGCCAGATTGATAAATATAAATTTAAAGTATCTAGGAACATTATGACCAAATTAGTGAAAATCAAAGAGAAGGAAAATTTTAACAGAAGCTAAAGAAAACAGGCACATTGCCTTTGAGGGACCAACTGACAGCTCACTTTCCTATAGAACTGATGAAAGAGAGAAGAAAATGTAATGATGTCTTCAAAGTGCTGAACCACAAATAACTGAAAGTCTTGAATTCTATACTCAGCAGGTATATCTTTCAAAGATGACGGTAAAAATAAAAGACACATTCAGAATAAAAGTGAATAAATTCACTACCAACAGGCCTATACTTAAAAATTGCAAGATAGTTTTACAAGAAGAATTAATGATTTCAATGAAAATACGAAAGCACGTAAAAGAATGAGAAGTACTGGAAAAAGTAGATGTGGATGGATAAATAAAAGAAACAACTGTAGAAAAGAATATATGTACTATCTTATGGATTTAAAATATATGCAGAATTAAAATGTGGGACAACATGAAAAGCATGGGGGATAAATGGAGTTGCTATTTTGTGCTAACTCAAGAATGCCTGCTACACTATATGGTAGGGATTAACCATCATATCTAGAATTACACTGTAGGCATTCTTCATGTTTGGCTTATTTATCTTGCTATAAAGAGAAATTTACCCATATTTACCAGAAAAAGGACATGCTTTATCCAGTTTGCTGAGATGGTTTTATTCTAGAGGCTGGGAAGTCTAAGATCTAAGTTCATTCTCAAGCCTCTTCTCTTGGTGTGCAGGTGGCCATCATCTTTCTGTGTGCCCACACGAGGGCACAGTAATTTAGGTTTGCAGAAAGGCCTCTTTGTGCTCTTGTGCCTCTATTCAGAGAAAGAGCAAGTTCTCTAGTGTCTCTTTTTATAAGGGCACTAATTCCATCCTGTGATTATCCACCCTCATGATTTCATCTCCCAAAGGCCCCATCTCTAAATGCCATCAACACTAGTAGATAGGGCTTCATATGAATTTTGAGAGAACAAAACATTCATATATAATATTGCTGTTCAGGAGAAAATAATGACTGAAAGTGCTGATTGTTAAACTTATCACTAATTACATGATTGAGAATATTATAAAATACAACAATGTATATGAAGTAATCACTACAGGTATACATATAAAATCTGTGCATATATTGGTGAATATATTGTTTTAAAATAACAAATTGATCTGAAAACTACATATCTTTCTTGTATGCATTATAACTACATGGTTCCTTGATTCTTTTTAGATTTAGGAAAAGTGCCAAGATAGTCTATATCAACTTTGAATTCTTCCATTCTAAGAACCTTTATTTTGCATTTCTCAAAAACTGATCAAGCCTTCCATATATCAAGCCTTATTTTGAACATGATTTATAAAAATTCAATACAAGCAAAATATTAACATATCACAATTAAAAAAAAACAAAACAAAATAAAACAGGACTTAGGCCCTAACTGGTTTGGCTCAGTGGATAGAGCGTTGGTCTGGGAACTGAAGGGTCCCACGTTCAATTCCAGTGAAGGGCATGTGCCTTGGTTGCAGGCACATCCCCAGTGGGAGGTGTGCTGGAAGCAGTTGATCTATGTTTCTCTCTCATCGATGTTTCTAGCTCTCTATCCCTCTCCCTTCCTCTCTATAATATAATCAATAAAATATATTAAAAAAAACACACAAAACAGAAACTTAGCTTTCAGGTGGCCTTTCTGCAAATCCTAAATTACTGTGCCCTGCAAAATCCTGACTCTTTCATTTGTGCCCCAAATCCTCTTAGCATGCTCCAATTGCCATGAGGAAAGGTACTGTGGAGCTGAGCAAACTGAACTGGAGTTCTGGCACTTCTGGAAAGTGCTCCTTTTCCTGTAAAATTTTAAGTAACTCCTCCTTTTATTGTCCCTTTAGGGGGGGGGGTGGGGGGGGTGGGAGGGGAAGCCATAAGTATGAAGAAAACAGGCTGCTAACCAAATGATTTTTTAAAACTGCAATTTCCCTAACTGGTTTGGCTCAGTGGATAGAGCATTGGTCTGCGGACTCAAGGGTCCCAAGTTTGATTCTGGTCAAGGGCATGTACCTTGGTTGTGGGCACATACCCAGTGGGGAGTGTGCAAGAGGCAGCTGATCAATGTTTCTCTCTCATCGATATTTCTAACTCTCTATCCCTCTCTCTTCCTTTCAGTAAAAAATCAATAAAACTGCAATTCCCATAGAAACCTGTAACATTGCTTTTTCTCAAAGGCATGAGCTAAGAGGTGATGATCAGGAATGAGCCTTCACCCCTAGAACCCTGGCTGCTGGTCTGGGGCTGTAGAAATTTGTCCTGTTTTGTAAAGCATGATACATGCAGTGTTAGGATCATACTGTGATTCTGCTGTCACACTTTTCAAACTTGTAGTTTATGAGCTTTGTAACAAAAGCTTTGAAATAAGTCTTTCTGCTGGGAATTAAAATATAATGGAACAAGAGAGGCAATTTTCTTTTTCTTAATAACTTTTGTTCATGAGTTTAAAATAACCCATTCTATTAATCACTAAAGAGATTTTCTAGATTTCTAAGTAAACATTTACCTTGGCATAAATCCTGTTTAATTGTGAAGATTCCCATCATCCTTTGGGATTATAAAATATTAAGACATCTTGCCCTGGCTTATGTGGTTCAGTTGGTTGGAGTGTTATCCCATGCACTGAAGGGTCATAGGTTTGATTCCCAGTCAGGGCACATACCTAAGTTGCAAGTGTGATCCCTGGTAGGAGTGCTTATGGGAGGCAAGTGGTCGATATTTCTTTCTCATATTGATGTTTCTCTCTATTTTTCTCTAAAATTAGTAAAACACACACATAAGTTTCCTCACCTTCTCCATGCACACAGGACTTTTGTTGAGGATTAAAAAAGTAAAAAAAAAAAGTAATAATAATAAAAGCGGGGAACACATAGAGATTCTAGGGGAGTGGCTCAGAGAGAGCAGAGGCGCTCTATGCCCTATGCATCTTGTCCACCTGTCATTCCTGAATTAACTCATACTTCAAAAAGAGAAAAAATTACGAAGAGATTCCAATATGGCTGCAGACTAGTGGGAACTCCCATTTGCTGGCTGGACTTGTGGCTAAAGCTCAGAGCATTCAGCTTGAAAATCCAGTTGAAGGATAGGTGATCTGAAATATTGAGTGGGGAGCGTGGAGAGGAGATAAGAGGAGACATGGAAAGGGTGAGGAAACTCATGCAGCTGCAAGGTTGGGAAACAGAGCTGAGGTATTAGGAGAAGAAATGCCCACACTCCCTCCTACAAACTAGGGGCATCACCCCAAACACAAATCAGTTTAAAACATCCTGACCAGTGCCTGGATACCCCCACAGGGCCCAGTTTCACAGGGCAAGGAAGAGCAGCTCAGAATAGGGACATTCAAAGTGTGAGACCAGAGGTAGACTCCATTGCTGGGCTATAGACTACTTGGGGCAAAACTTCAAGGCATGTGCAGTAGGAGCCAAAATGACAAGCATAAAGTGGAGGATTATAGTCTGGGAAATCTGAAGAAAGGATCAAATAGGAAAAGGGCATGGAACCCTGGATGACCAGGAAAGGGATTGGTTTATTACAAAGGATATTCAAGTCAATAGCCAGATGAAGAGATATACGTGGCCAGGTCTGGGAGGATCCTCAGCATAGGAACTTTTGTCTCTGTGGAGTTGGGGTACATCATCTTCTTAGTTCTTGGATGTTTTCACCAACCCAGAAGTTCTCTGAACCCATGCCTTTTGGGTTTTCTGGAGGCTTTATTACATAGGCACAATTGATTCAATCACTGGCCACTGGTGATTGATTCAGGCCCTGTTTCCACTCCAGAGGTCAGAAGGCTGGGGTGAAAGTTTCAACCTTTTAGCCCTAACAAGTTTGACTCAGTTGAGACTGTGTTGGTCTGTGGACTCAAAGGTTCAATTCTGGTTAATGGCATGTACCTTGGTTGCGGGCACATCCCCAGTGCAGGAGGCAGTTGATTGATGTTTCTCTCTCATCGATATTTCTAAGGATCCCACTCCCTTCCTCTCTGTAAAAAAAAAAAAAAAAAAAAAAAAAAAAAAAAACTAAAAAAAATATTTAAAAAAAAAAAAAAAGAATGTTTCAACCTTTTAAATACTTGGTTGGCTCCCCTGGCAACCAGTTAGTGACCTTTGGAATTTTCCAACAGTTGCCTTATTAACATAACAAAAGACACCTTTATGACTCTCCTTTCAGGAAATTCCAAAGTTCTAGGAACTCTATACCAGGAATAGGGATGAATACTAAATATATATAATTTCTTATTATAAATCACAATATCACACCTGGCTAACTTCTTTAGTTTTATCTGAAGTATGGTCTGTTCCAGCAACATTATGCAAAGAGTAGTTCTATTGCCCATGTCTTTCCCTTGGCCTCCTTTGTCTTTTCTGCAAATGTGCCTGCAGATTCTTTAATGAGAAAATAAAAGCATGTTACTGAAGGTCAGTAATAGAAGATTAGTTTAAAAGTCTGTGGGTTTCTTAAGTGAAATTCTGACATTCATTTCTCCATGTGTTTAAGAAGTTTATGTATTTATTTTGTATTGAAATCTATAATTTGCATCCTTTTAGGTACATAAAATATTCCAAACTAGTTATTTCTCCAGAGCTTGAAAGAGTTTTACTCCCTAGTTACTAACAGGGGAATACTGACAAGCATATTCTAGGATAGAGTCATTATTCTGCCAGAATACTAAGAGAGAAGAGAAAAGACCTTTATCAGTCTTTGGTTCTAATGTGACCTGCACCTCAGTATTGTACATAAGGCACATTTCCTAGGGCTCACAGGTGAAAATTTAAAATGGCCACAGTAGGGGTTGAGATGCATTTGAAGTTGTCCCTGAGGAACCTGTCAATGACAACAAGACACATCTTCAGTGAGGCCCAGAGCAAGTGGCATTTTGAAGTCATTGCAGAAAAAACTCCTCCAAGTTTAATTACTGCAGAAAAAATAAATCAAGGGATCTTATTGGAAATGCAGGCAGGCCTGACAGCCTTAACTACAGTAGTCTCAGCCATCTGTCAATGAGGGTAATTTGTTTTAGCTTTTGAAGGAACAGACTTCTTAGTCTAAGGAGAGAAGCCAGGTTCAAGACAGACACTCCAAATGTCTTTAAGAAAGCAACACACCAAATGGTGATGAGGTTGTGGGTCAGGTCTTCAGTTCTGGTACTTGGATGTTCACTTTGACTCTTCTCATCTCTACCCCAGCCTAATTTTTAGGTACTAGAAACTTTTGTTACTGGAGGAAATAGGTTCTTCAGTGGTGTCATGGGAAAAGTATTTCAAGTGCACTCACTTAGGAGGAGTGTTAGGTGATAGTAGAAAGATTTATTAAAGTGAAAAGCAATAGTACACTCTTGCAGAGGGAGAGAGCAGGCAGGCTAGAGTGCTACCTTGAGGTCTTTGCTCAGCTTCCATATATTTCCTTGGGTTTGGAAAAGAGCAGGCTTTCTTTCAAACTATCCAACCTCTTCCCAGCTTTATGCCAGCTTGTGTTTGTACTCTCCCATATCCAATCTTTTTCCTGGATTTCTAGGGCTTGTGCTTGTGCCCTCCCCCTATCTAAACATTTTTTTTACCAAATTTTGCCAGGCCAGTGCCACTCTCCTTCTTATGATTGATGTTTTGTCTTGTACTGCCCACTCCTCATAGTTCTGTTTCATCATTTGGCTTTTACTGCACATGCATTTAGTAAAAGGAATTCCCTTGCATTTTCTTCCCTCTGCAAGCCACGTTAGTTGGGCAGATTTCCTGAGGTGACTAAAAAGCTCTCATTCCCACTCAGTTGGATATATATATATATCAGTCCTGATATATATATTTTAGTGGAATAATGCTGGTTACTCCCCAGGGTGACTAGATGGCTTTGTTTTTGTTGTTGTAGTGGTGGTTTTGTTTGTTTGTTTCTTCCCTCCTTAATCACTCTCAATAGTTTAATCAGATGTCTGGTTTCATTTACTTTCTCCTCTTTTTTATTAACATCTCATTAACCACTTCCTCTAACTTTCCCCTCAAGAACTCTGGGCACTTGTAATCTTACAAGACTGTATGGATAAGGGTCTCATTTTCTGCAGCTTCTTCCAGCTGTTAAGGGATGTAGTCATGCCTACCTTTCCTTTGCTTTCTGTCAAAGGAAAAAGAGAGCCAAGAAAGGATCACAGCTTTTATGTGGGAATTAGGGATTTTGTAAAGTCATGGTTAGTCTATTGCTGTCCTTGGGAAGCAGCTTATATGGTGCCTAGAGGATGGTGCTGCTAGACAAATTGGTACCATGTTGTAGGGTCATCTGCAACACATGACAGCCTCTAGATGGGAGGTTTTAATTTTATTGCTTGTGGATTCCAGACTTTCTCTTCTTTAAAAACAAAACAAAACAAAACAACAACAAACAACAACAACACAAAATGTCAAATTTTTAAGGGTTGGCAGTCAGACGCATGCTTGTAGACTACCTGTACTAGATTCTCAGAAGGAAAATATTTAATTATAGACAGGTGGACCCAGCTAGTGATGCCCTGGAGTGTCATAGCTGTAGGGGTGTGTAGGAAAACCTGATAAGGGCCTTCCCATTTAGGTTGTAATTGGTCAGTGGGAGAGCCTTTCTTCCAAGTTTTGAGAAGGACCATATCACTTGGACTGGTTTGAGTGGGGACAGGGCTTTGGTTGGCTATAGGCAGAATCTTGTTGTCACAGTCAGTTAGGGCTTTTAAATGCCCAAGTTAATTAGGCATTTAGCAAATTAATGAGTCTCAGTGTCTAATAAGAAGTTAAAGGTTAAGAAGAGTCTTCCATATAACATCTCAAAGTGGTTGAGCTTAAGGTTAATTTTCAGGGCTGTTATTAGTCTAAGAAGAGCTATAGGTCAGGGTCTTATTCAGGTCTCTTGACAGAGTTTGGCTAAAGTTTTCTTGAGAGTTTGACTAGCTTTTTCAACCTTTCCTGAGGATTGAGGTCTCCAACTAGGGTGGAGATGATATTGTATAATGAAAGCAGGGGACTCTTGTTGAGTAATTTTAGAAACAAAGGATGAGCCCTTATCACTTGGTAAAGACTTAGGAGGTCCAAACTGGGAAATTATTTCTTTTAGTAGGAATTTTTTCTGTTCAAGTAGAGTATGCTTCTACCCAACCTGCGAAGGTGTCAATAAATACTAGTAAGTGTGTGTGTGTGTGTGTGTGTGTGTGTGTGTGTGTTAGGGAGAAGAGAGAGAGAGAGAGAGAGAGAGAGAGAGAGAGAGAGAGAGAGAGAGGCATTTGAATAAAGTCTATTTTCCAATCTTACCTTGGGTAGGTTCCCCATTTTTGGATAAGGATTAGGAGGGAAGGGGGTAATATTTCCCTTCCCAGGATATTGGTATAGCATAAATTGCAAGCCTTTGTGACTTTCTTGATAGTTTGGAGGAGCCCAAGTTCTATAAAGAGTCTATCAACCAGTGATATCATTGCAACTCTGCCTAAATGTAAGGAATCATAAAGCACCTTGATTTTTCCATTGAGCAGTTTAAGGGAGGAGTAATCAGTGATTTAATTCTTAACATCCCTCAGGGTTTAGCTGACACCTTCATTTTTGAGCCCAGCCACTTTCCTTTTCTGTGTATTATGACCTTTGTTGGGAGATAGATTTCTATGGAAATAAGCTAGCCTGCATTGGGTCTAATTGTAAGGCAGCTCTTTTTTTTTTGTGGTGGTGGTATCAACTAAGTTATTTCCTTTAATAATATCTGTGTCTCCCTTTTGATGTCCTTTAAAATAAATTACAGCTACTTCGCAGGTCCTGGTACTACTTGTAGAAGGACAAGACTTTTCTGGTGATGTGGGATAGAGGAGATTTTGCTGTTAAGAGCCCCCACTCTTTCTATATTGCTGCATGGGCATGTAAAATGAGGAAGGCATATTTAGAATCGGTGTAAATATTAATCCTTCCTTAACTGTAGGGCTGCAGTTAGGGCAATGAACTCAGCCTTCTAAACCAAGGTATTAGGAGGCAATACCTGGGTGTCAGGGATTTGATTGAAGTCTGCTACTGAATATTTGGCTTTCTTAACTCCTTCCTTTATAAAACTACTGCCATCAGTTTACCATATTTTATCTGGATTTTCCAGTGGCTGGTTTTTTAGATCAGCTCTGCTGGAATAAACACAAACATGTTCTATTACCTGTCTACAGGGATGTGAAATTCTTTCTCTTTCATTCACATGCAGAAGGGGGGTTGGATTAAGAGTTTGGCATACTTTGCGAGTCACCAAGGGGGAGTCTAGGATTAAGGCCTGGTATCTAGTGAGACTCCCCTTCCCCCATTAAGCATTGGTGACCCTTGATTTCTATGACCCTTTAAGCCTAGTGTGGAGTTCGGACTTCTAGTGGCTGTCTCAGGTTTAATAGCCTCCTTTACCAAAGGTGCTGAGGTTGCAATGGCCCTTGCACATCCTAGTCATCCTACTGCCACTGAAATTAATTGGTTGATAAAAGTAGGCCATTGGCATATTTCTGGGTGAGAACTCTGAAGGCTATTCCCTGCTTTTCAGCCACATATAAAGTAAACTAGAGGCCTGGTACATGAAAATTCATGCACTCAGGAGTGGTCCCTCAGCCAGCCCTATCCCTTCTCACAGTCCAGGAGCCCTTGGGGAATGTCTACCTGCTGGCTTAGGCCTACTCCCTGGGGGATCAGGCCTAAGCTGGCAGTCAGACATCCCTCTGGCATCACGGAGCCCTCAGGGGATGTCTGACTGTGGTTTAGGCCCTCTCCCTGCAGGGTATAGGCCTAAGTCATAGTTGAACATCCTTAATGCTGCCGAGGAGGTAGAAGAGACTCCCACCACCACCACTGCACTTGCAGCTATCAGCATGGCTTGTGGCTGAGCAGAGCTACCCGCTGTTGGAGAACACTCATCACCAGAGGGCAGTTCCTGTGTTGAGTGTCTGCCCCGATGATCAGTGTGTGTCATAGCAACTGGTAGTTCCTGGTCATTCCACCGTTAGCGGCAATTTGCATATTACCTTTTTATTATATAGGATTTCTTGAGATTTGGAATCCCAAATACTGGGGCTATTTTGTATAAATCTTGAATTTTTCTCTAACCCTGTTGTGTGCCTGTCTATTCAAGCAGGTCAGTATATTGGCCTTTTATGGGCTCATATAGGGGTTTAGTATTGAGTCCAAATCCTGGTATCCAGATTTTGCAGAAACTTGCCATGCCTATAAATGTCCTGAGCTGCTCTTTTTATGCCTCCTAGACAGCAAAATATGATGTGGTTCCTGTAGATGTGCCAAATTTGCCCTGGTTGGTAAAACCAATTAGGATTACTGTAGGGGATTGCAGTCATCACTATGGGTTTCTCTTTGTCTGGCTGCTTGCAAAAACTTGGAATATTGCTGGAATGCTCCCCAAATTTGGAGCTTTTCATCAGTTGGCAGCATTGCAAAAGAAGAACAGTTAAGTCTTTCCAGATTAAATAGTAGATTTGGGTTAAAGTTTGAAATTTCTCTGTGAATTTTGTATGATCCTATGAGATTCTACCAATTCATGCCTTGACATTGAGAAGGGCACATGAACTTGGATGATCCTCAGAGGCCCTCCTACTAACTGTAGGGGGCAGAGGGGTTCTGAAGATTCATCAGGTACTGAGGAATGTAAGGGCTGATAAGCAGATAGGGATATTGGTACTGGGTTTCTGGTTCTGAATTTTCAAGTGTGGAGGCAAGTGTGCAAGTGATATTGCCTATTGTCTCTAGGGAAAGAGATGTCCTTCCCTGTAAAAGAGGAGGTAATTGGGCTGCAAAGGAAAACATGGGCATCTCCAGTTGTTCCCTAGTCCCATCATGTGACCAGAACCTAGGACTGGATGTGCAACCTCTTTGCCAGCCTTGGCATCCCCAAGCCCATGCCTTGCCCTACTTTGACAGGGGTGAATGCCTTCCTAAAGCCTACAATATTATTTGTGTCTGGATTTGGAGTGTTAGCCCACCTTCTGAGGGCACCTTACCAATAGTCACAGTGGTGAACAGGCACTGCTAGTTGGATTTACTCTGCTCAATCAGGTGGCTTTAACTCCACATGAAGGATCCACCAATAATGCCATATGTTCCTGGGTGTAGACCTCGGGAATGAGAGCCTTTAAGACTCCAGAACTTCAAGGATCCCTGTTTCTCTGTTCTAGGATAACTCTTAATAGGTAAAGACTGGCCAGAGTCACCATTTTTGGAGAGATTTTCATCCCTGTAAAAGGGGAAATAATTGGGCTGCTAAGGGAAACATGGGTATCCCCAGTTGTTCCCTACTTCCATGGCACAGCCAGAATCTAGAAAGTTGCATTACCCTCTTTCCAGCCAGGGCACCCAAAAGCCCATGCCCTGCCTTTGTTCTGAAGGAGCAAAGGCCATCTCGAAGACTGATAAAAAGAAGTGTCTCGGTGGCAGGAGCCATGGTACTGGGGAGGGAGCAGAGGGGGAGAGTCTGGAGGAAAGTAGCCAAGGGCAGGTATAGATCCAGCAGCAGAAAGAGCATGTAGCCAAATCAACGAGGTAGGGAAGAGAGAAGAACTGAAGGTGGGGAAAAGAGAAAGAAGAGCTGTGTGGCAGCTACACCCAGCTGTGTGTCTCCTGCCACCGGAGGAAGATGGGGCTAAAGGGCAAAGAGTATGTGAGATTCTACAGAAAAGATCAAGAATTTCAGTCCCCACATAAGGGGCAGAAGAGCATTAAAGTATTAACCAGATTCAGCAACATCAGAGGCCAGCAAGAAGTATGAAAGGCCATTAGAGAAAGATCAGTTAGAGCATCCAGGTGTTTCCAACTGATCCTATTAGGGACTGCTGTGGGGTTTCAGAAGTGCTGTGCCTTGTGGATGATTTTTGCTTGAGATTGGCTGGTAGCCTAGCACTTCTGGCCCATATGGTTACCAGATTATCTTCTCATGAAGGACTTACTTATCATGATGGTGAGTGCCCTAATAATTCTCAAAGGCACAACCTATGACCACCATTAAGTATGAAACACCTGGGACCAAGGCAGTTTGGGCAAAAGAAAGATAGGAGACAGCTGACTCACTAACTCAAAGGGAGTGAGGTCCTGGTGTTTTACTACAAGCCATGGTTCCTCCTGATCCCTTCGTGGTTGCCAAAAGTATCAGAGGACCGAAAAGCTGTCTTTCCAGCCCATTTTTTTTTGTCCCTTTGGTAGAGTGATGCCAATAACTGCCCAGGGTTACTAGAAGGCTGAATCTTAATCCCACTTAATCAGGCTTAATCATTTACTCAGATGTCTCCTTCTTCTTTTGTTAAGACCTAACTAATTGCCTAACACTGTCATCTTCATTGTTTGCTGAATATGCTAATCACACTTTTGCACAAACTCTATCTGGAATGCACTTCCCCAATTTACTTGTCACCTCTGGCGACTCCACTGGACAGGATTCATTCTTCTGCCTCTGCTGCATTATATCATTATGTATTTTCTTACTGAAGCCTAAGAAATTTGACACACATCTATTTTCCTTCTAATGTACCTACACTTAGCCATTTATAAATATTTATTAAATCCATATATCCCTACACTTGGTCTGACAGAAAGCACATGGTGCATACTCAATAGAAATATGAACAAAAATAACATCTTTTTGGAGTATTTACTACAGGGTACTGGGAGGAGGTGGTTATGACCATCTTCCATGCATTTTCTCATTTAATCCTTCCAACCTCCAAATGAAGAGGAGGATTCAGGGGAGACTTGCCCAGTGATAAAGAAGGCTTTGGAGTTCAGTGCTGTATACTTTGTTTTTCAAACAACTCAGCATCCTTCCTTAGCTAATTATATCTGATTATCTTGAAATTTACTGTTGCTATTTTAACAGTCTGAGAAAACCATTGGAGGCTTTTAGCTAGGATGTACTAATGAATATTCATAGACAATCAGCTTTTTTATTAGTAACCGCACCCACATCTCTGCAGTTTCTGCAGCATGAATAAGGGCGTTCTCTGAAACTAACAGGGCAAATGAAAACTCGACACTGGGCTGCCTGCAGAATGCAAAGAAGGTCTTTGCTTTGCTTCTTGACTTTTATATAAAAGCCCTTCTGATGGGTTTTTTGCATCATGGACATGCTTTTAAGCTTCTTTTACCTGTTTTATATGATTTGCCTAATCACAATATCCTCATAAAGTTAAAATTTTCATTTTTTTAAAATCACAGATTGATATGTAGCTTTAAAAATATTACATATACTATCCTTGTATTATTTTGGGATGTACAATGAGGCAACATTTTGCATATATACATGGTAATGAACACAGAAGGGTGGTGAAATATATAGATAAATAAGATTGTTCATGCTAAGCATCTCAATGAAGTTATCATTTTGAATTTAATACATGAGTATAGGGACATATATAAGTGAGTTGATAGATGAGTAAATATTGGCAACTTGCTGAAAATCACATAACTAGCTAGCTGAATCCATTATGTTTTATTCATATACAACATTTATATCTGTCTACACCAAGCATGTCAAACTCCAAGGTTAACACAGGCCAAATAAAGGAGGTAGGCGGCCTTTAGGCTGTGAGTTTGACATGCTTGATCTATACGGTGTAACACAAAGATCAACAGGAAACTTCCTGATCCTCTGGGAAGTTCCTTACTGCCACACAATTGTTTTTTGTCAATTTCTGTGGCCTAGATTCTCATGGCTTCCTCTATCTTATACATTGTCATTTAATTGCTAAAGTTGAAATTAATAGATCTTTGAGAATCTCCCACCACTCTCCCCATCCCTGCCCATGCCAGTGAATCCACAGACATAAATAAACCAATGACCTATGTACTTGCTGAAGTTTTCATTTGAGGTCAAGAACTTTAAGCTGAACATAGAACTTTAAATTTATTTTAGATATGTTGTGGGTTTTTTTTTAAGTTCCTACCAGAGTCTCTCTCTCTCTCTAGACATTTAACCTTTCTTAATTGTCCTCTTTTTCTCTATTTTTCTCCAAAAAACTTCAGTTATTCTGTTAATGTACAGTTATTCAGAAAATTTGCATACCCCAAATTTGCTTATCCAAGCCTGTCATAAACAAGATTATCCTCACTAACATAATACAGCCTTTTAAAAAACTGTTGGGATAACATAAAGCAAGTTTTCGTTGTTGTTGGATACAAAATACTTATTTGAAAGTACTAGTACATCCAGGGTTTCATTTTCGATAATCTTCCTATAATATACCCTTTCCTTCTCCAGTGTTTCAAACTCCCATTTCTATTACAGTGATGTGCAAATTCGTCTCAACTTCTACCTCCTTCAGTGCTGCAAACCCACCCACAGATCTGCATACTGGATCTATAGATTTGGAAGTCCCTTTAGCACCTTAAATTCCACATAGCCCAGCAAATCTCACTATAGCCCACCAACAACCTACTTCTTTTTGTGCCCCTTATTTTGTTAATAGCACCTTTATCTTCACAAATACCCAACCTAAAAATCTGGGAATCATTAAGTTCCACTTTTCCTTATAATTAACAGTGGATTACTAAGGAAAACCTGACTTGTCTAAAATCTATGGTTTTCTCTCCAGGTTCATTTAGCCATTCTTGACATCTTCATTATTATTTTCTTCCTAGGCTATGGGAACTACCGAATTAGTTGACTTGCACTTCGTCAGTTTCTATTTCAATCTGTTCTCTTCCAAGTGCCAGAGAAATCTTCCTAATCTACAAATCTGACTTTTACTCTGTTCCTCTGCCTCAAAGATCAAGCTCAAGTATATAGAATATGGTATTTTCCCTTATTGACAGTTTTGCTTCCCACTATTTCAGTTACCTGGGATGAACTGTCATATGAAAATATTAAATAAAAATAAGCAATTAATAAGTTTTAAATTGTGCACCATTCTGAGGCATGTGATGAAGTGTTGAGCTGTTCTGCTCTGTCCCACCTGGAATGTGAATCATCTCTTTGTATGCACATGTAGATGCTACTACCCACCTGTTAGTCACTCATTAGGCATCTTGGTTATCAGATCACCTGTCACAAGTGATTTGGGTTTAATAATTCTTATTTTACTTAATAACAGCCCCAAAACACAAGAGTAGTGATGCTGGCAATTTGAATATGCCAAAGAGAAGCTACAAAGTATGTATGTATAGAAATAAATATAGTGCTCATAGGATTCAGTGTAACTGTAGGCATTCATTTGGGGTCTTGAAATGTATTGTGGATAAGATGCAATTTACTATACTGTATTAGAGTCCAATATGCTTCACAATCTGGCCCCGTTTGACTATTCTTATCTACTTCCATTCCCTTCAGGTTCCCAATGCTGGGTCTAGCCTCTTTCTACATGTCCTAGTGACCTGCCACATTTGATGTTTGATGTCTTTATAGTACTTGTATAACTGTTGTTCCTTTTGCTTTGAAAGACCTTCCCCATTATTTTTTTTTCTTTTGACAAATGCCTACCATTTCTTTAAGACCCAAATCAAAATAAGCTTTCTCTAAGAAGTCTTCCCTGATCCCTGTTCTTATCTCTCCTGCTTTATATTAATTCCCTCTCTACATCTCTATTTCCATAGCACTTCCTTCACCTCTTTATTAAAGCATTCATTGTCTGCTACTTTCTCTCATTTTCCCAATCAAGATGAGATCCATAAGCAGCTGTATAATTATTTCAATGATATTTACACTGATTGAATACCAGAAGTCTCTTCTGGGAACATATAAATTACAAAATAATTAGGATCAATCTTAATGCTACATAATTCCACTTTGGTTTTCTTTAAATATTAAAATATTTCACACCAACTTCAAATCAGATATTAAAATAGCACCTTTCAGGAATACTTTGTTAAATATTTTAGTAGGTACTGCTAGATGCTGAGAATATAAGAGAAAAATCCAGTTGAGGTTATTGTCCTCATAGAATTTATTTCATAGTGCAGGAGAATGACAATATGTAAGAAAATAAAAATTCTGCCAGATGGTGATAATAAATGTGGAGAAAAAATATAGGAATATAGAAAACATAGGGTTTATATAGAGAGTTTTATTTTATATGTAGTGTATGAGAAGATTTCTAAAAGGTAATAAGAGAAGAAATATTGAGAGTGAGGAGGAAGGGAGAGGGAGAGAGAGAGAGAAAGAGAGAGAGAGAGAGAGAGAGAGAGAGAGAGAGAGAGAGAGAGAGAGAGGAAAGTCATTATATACCAAGGAAAACCCATGCAAAGGTAACATGGACAGGCTGGATGTATTTAAGGAACAAAAGGAGGTAGTAGTAGAAGATGAGGTAGACAGGTAAGGCCAAATCATCATAAAACTTCTGGGGTTTATTTTGAATGAGGTTGGACTATTGGAGTGTTTGGAGCAGATGAGTGATAGAGCTGACTTTCTCTTTTAAAGAATCCCTCAGATTGTGATGTGAACAGTAGACTGTATGAGGGCAAGAACATAAGCAGGGAGAGTGGTAAGGAGTTTTTTATGATAATCCAGGGGAAAGATGGCAGCAATTTCAAGTAGAGTTGTAGTAAAAGAGGTTCTGAAAAAGACCTGGATTGTGGACATATTTTTAAGGTAGCTCTGCAGGATTTGCTTGATGATAGTTTCATTATTGGGTGGAGAGAGAGAGGCAATAAAGGAAATTGTAAGGTGTTTTGTCTGAATAGCATGAAGAATGATATTACCATTTATTAAGATGCAAGAAATGATAATTTTGGAAGGTGGGGATTGGGTAGTAAGGTTTTAAAGAGCTTTGCTTTGAAATAAAGTAAGGATCTACTAACACTGTCTCTTGAAAATAAATTCGTTGCCTTTTTTTTCTTGTCAAGATAGAAAGAGACGTAAAGCTGCTGATGTGCCTCTACCCTGTGTATTGCACACTCACATGGTAAGATTTGCAATGTGAAAGGCCTACTTGCCTCAAAGCCCAGTGAGTATAAAGATGGAAGTTAAGTGTGCCAGCTTGTCTGTATTTCACAAAGATAAGGGTAATATTTTAATTAGATAATTAATCCTCAAGGCACTTTGGCTTGGCTAGAACTATCCCCAAAGAAAGCCTGCAAAAGTGCACAGACTTCTTTCTCATTTCCTGGAATTCTCCAACATATGGAAGTAACAGTTCTGGCCAAGTGGCTTTCTGTGCTTGCTTATAAAGGAGGCTAATTTGCCTCAAAAATAAGTCATCAATGTTTTATTTTCTTAGAATGTCAGGCTACTCTGGAAGTTAAGGTTGACATGTACAACTTTCAGATCTGTTGAACATACAGTGTTTAATTAAGTGCTGTTGCAGGCAAAAACTCTTTGAATTAGGTTGGACCACCACAATTATTATTATTGTTAGCCAAGAAATCCAAATCAAAAAAAGAAGAAACTAAATTCTAGAATCAGTGCCTGGCCAGTGTGGCTCAGTTGGTTGGAGCATGATCCCATACACAGAAAGCTCGTGAGGACTATTCCAATCAGGGCACATACCTAGCTTGTGGGCTCAATCCCTGGTCAGAGTGCATTATGGGAGGCAACCAATTGATGTTCCTCTCTGACATCGATGCTCCTCTCTCTCTCTCTCTCTCTCTCTCTCTCTCTCTCTCTCTCTCTCTCTCTCTCTCTGTCTCTCTCTCTCTCTGTCTCTCTGTCTCCCCAACCCCCCTCTTGAAAATCAATGGACATGTCCTCAGGTGAGTATTATAAAACAACCAACCAACCAAAAACACTCTAGAAGCAGTAAGTAGCAACTCACATTTGCAAAGGTTATTATATCAGAGCTGGAATGAAGAACAACTTGTCAGAACTGGTAGTGCAGTATTTTTTACACAATATCACACAAATATAATCACTGAGCATTTAACTGCATTTTAAAATTTCTTATATAGGTTTTCGTTTGGAACTGGCAGAAACCTCTGCAGTGAAGTTTATGTATGCGTGTTGTTGAGAAGTAATTCAAAGGAGACTATTGGCAGGTTGAGAAGGGAATTGCTTTTATTGAGTGATCATAAAATATCTTATATAAGCTGTTGGAGACCATCCAGTTCTTTCTGGTTACAGAGAAACTTGTCCTCTAACTCCTGGAAACAGAAATTTTAGACTCAACCAATGAAGCTGAAGGGAATAGCATTACCTCATCGAAAGTGTGTTTCATTGGCTGTTCTCTTTTCAAGTAGCTTTAAGATAGTTTCTAATACTTTAACCCTTATGTTTATAAATCCTACGTAGTGCAGTATTAGAGCTAATTCTTGATACTAAGGACATTCTGTGTGATATCACATATAGTTAGATTACAGAAGCAAATGCCATTTATTTCCATTCAAAATATAAAACAATACCAATGATCAATTTTATTTTAAAAAACTTAATTTTCTTTCTGCTGAATCATACTATCTCTATTTGCCTGCTAGAAAAATATTAGTCCTTGGAAAAAAGCGCAAGGAGAATCATAAGCTTATGTCTGCTATATGTACCATACCCTGTGGCTTCTGAAATTCCCAATGAACAAGTTGGGCTAGTGTAGGGTTTAGGTGCTGGAGAGGGGAGTTGAAATATATGTATGTGGAAAAAATGATAAATAGAGCTAAGGTATAGGAGAATGTTTAAAGGAACCTAAAGATGCAAGACTCGGGTAGTTTTATCAAGAGCAGATATATACTTCCCATCTTCCTAATCCCACTAATCTTTTAGGCAAAAGTAAAATATCATCATTTCTATGTAAAACTATTTTAGCACTAGCTGGTGTGCTCAGTAGGTAGAACATCAGCCTGTGCACCAGAGGGTTGTGGATTTGATTTTTTTAAAAAATATTTTTTTTATTGATTTCAGAAAGGAAGGGAGAGAGAGAGATAGAAACATCCATGATAAGAGAAAACCATGGATCAGCTACCTCCTGCACACCTGCTATGGGGATGGAGCCTGAAATCTGGGCATGTGCCTTGACTGGGAATCGAACCTGTGACCCACTGTGAGCATCATAGGTCGATGCTCAACCACTGAGCCATGCTGGCCGGGAGTGGATTTGATTCTTGACAAGGGATGTACCTCTGACCTTGGTGGTGGATTCACTCCCTGACCCTGTTTCTCTAACACTGATGTTTCTCTCTCTCTCTTTTCCCCTCCCATCCCTGTTTTCCTTCCACTCTCACTAAAAAGCAATGGAAAAAATATCCCTCAGTGAGGATTAATAACAACAAAAAATAATAAAAAGTTAAATACAACAATTTAACTAGTTTCACCTCACATTTTGATCCCTGTTTGTCCTGTTTCATGATAGCTCTGTGCTAATATTGTGAACTAGTATATTGCTATCCAACCATTTTTATCTTGTGTTGTCAGTTCTATGAGTTTAAGATTTAGGTCTTACAATTTTTTTTTTTTTGCATCTTTCTTATAACACAGCATAATAAAAATCTGAAGGCTGGTTAATATGGTGATGAGTGAGTCAGAACTCAGGAATAAGTTTTTTGTTTGTTTTGTTCTTTTTAAAATTGATTTTAGAGAAAGAGAAAGGGAGAGGGGTAGAGAAAGAGAAAGGGAGAGGGGTAGAGAAACAGAAACATCCACCAGTTGCCCTTCCTCATGTGCCTCAACTGAGGGAGCAGGAGAGATCAAACCTGCAACCTAAGTATGTGCCCTGACAGAAAACTGAACCCACAGCGCTTTGGTGCATGAGGCGATGCTCCAACCAACTGATCCATGCTGGCTAGGGCAATGACCATACTTATTAATAGCTAATAGGATGAGGAAAGTCCACTCCAGAAAATAAGGCTTTGGTGTTTTTTGTTTCTTTGTTTGTTTATCTTTTTCTTAGTTCACAAACCTCGTTTCTCAGTTTTAAGATTACTCAAGGTGTAATGATCTTGGAAAAGATCTAGATTTGACACCTAGCTCTGTCACTTTCTATGTTGTAATTTTGGATAAGCTATTTAAATTTCATGAGCTTCAATTTCCTTCTCTGTAAAACTGGGATAAATGGAGCTTTGTACCCAAAATAGTTGTAGCGATTATAGGAAGGCACGTATATCCACCCATTTTACTAACATTTTTTTTTTTACCGTCTTCCCTTTCCTCCGGGTTAGGAAGTAAATTTTGTAATTAGCAGGACTTTTCTGGTATCACCTCCTACTTTACTCATTCCTGCTCAATTATGAGTGCTAAAACCCTGCACTTCTGGCTTTAACTTACTTCTAAATCTCTAGCCAATCTCCATCAAAACAGAAAGAACCTTGACAGCATCCAATTTCCCAATGAATGGATCTTGGATTAAATTTGTTGTCACGATCTTCACCTCTGATGAAACCTGAGCATCTGAATGTCACAGACTACAGTGTCCAGCTTTTCCTCTGAAGTGTACCTCTTTGTTCCAAATGGATGGGTATTGTCTCTCTGCTCAATTTCTCAGATTCCACAATGAGCTGAGAATCTTCACCTCAACTGTAATTCCCTTTGCTAGAACTAGACCTTGTTGCTGGCACCTGCTGTTCCTTAGGGAGGAGCTGTGTTATCCTTTCAGGCTAAGGAGACTCATGAGGCACAGGATTGCCCTGATTCTCTATCACCGCTCATAGTGACCTGTTTGTCCTGATATCTTCTGCAGTTGCTTTGGATGGCTGAGCCCCCAGTTAGCATACACATTCTTCAAGATCAGTTAATCCATTCACTCTTTTTTGTTCATTCATTCTTCCATTTTCTGAGCATATAACTTTGCTTGAAACCCTTGCCTAAGCCCTAGGATACAGAGTTGAATATCTTAGAGAGTTAGTTCCATTGATCTTGAACTGATCATGTCTTAGTTTCACCTTGTGCTGCACTGATGCCAATATGACTCACAGCTGAGGCAGAATTATCCTTAAATGCTACCTTATATCTTTTATAGGAAAATATATTCAAATAGGAAATGAAGAAAATGTTAATAGATCCAAATACAAATTGAATAATTTGGATATATCTTGGAATTTTAAATTCACCTGAAAGCAAATAAGCAAGTGGATTTTCCTAAGTAGAATTATTTATACTAAAATAAACAGATAATCAAAATAATGGTTTAAAAACAGAAAAAAATCTTTAAAACAATAGTTAAGTAACATACTGCACTTGGCTAGAGAGAGACAGAGCATTGACTAAACAAAATTAATATAGAACTCTGTCTTCTTTCAATAAATGCTTTAGTCGTAATAGATGGCTGATTTGTTATAGTCCTAATAAGTTAATGGAAATGATCACAATCTTTCCAAGTATTTCTTGTTTTTATTTAAAAAGTCAATGTCAAGCTTTCCATCAAATTATTGTAAAGAATGAAGCCAATATGTAGACTGCAGAATCTGCCAGAGTGTCTATTTAAAATGACCTAATACAAAGACACATATCCTAATGCCTTTGTTATTCTCCAGTGCTCCCTCGACTGGCAGCCAGATTTGTGTTGTCTGAGCCAGCCCTGACAGGAACAGGGCTATCTGTAGCGGATGCTCCTCTCTGGTTAGACTTGGGATGAAGTCCTATTCTCCAGCCTGAAGTCCAATGGTCCCATAAGTTGACTTTGGATCTTTTATGTGGAGGGAAACACACATCAAAGCCAGAATATCAATCTGGCCCATGGAACCCCAATTTCACTCCCATGTCCTTCTGTCTGAATCATTACCTCCCTTCCAATTGTTTTTTCTTATATTCTATCTAGTCTTCATGATTAAAATTCTGTTGTTCTAAGTAGCTTGTTAACAAATTTATTTTCAAAACAAATATTTATTGAGCAGTTACAATGTGCTAGGAAGGTGCTGGATTAGTATAGGAACCAGTGAGAGTTCCCTACCCTCACAGAGTTTACAGTCTTTTGAGGTGACAGATGTTTCATATGACATTACTACAAAATGTAGTGAGGGATAGCAGGGTAGATAGTATAAATCCTATCTACTCTAGGGGTTCAGTCTTAAATTCTGCTCAATGAGGAGATTCCCTAGAATCATAACAAGAGTTTATGATTGCCAAGAATCCTGCCCATCTCTCCTTCCTATCCCCCACACTATGTCCTCCCTACCTGGTCCTGTTTCTCAACAATGATCACTTAAAAACCTCACAACTGAGGCCTGTTTCATTATTTCACTGTCCTTGAGCTGCAAGGTTATCTCTTCAGCTGGCCTCTATAGCAGTCAATTACTTCTAGCCAAGCCTACCATTTTGCTCCAGGCTACCACTCTGTCTTGCTCTTCTCTTAGCTTCCTGTGCAAAACTTCCTGGATTCTATGCATATCAGCCCACTAGGCTGCAAATATTTCTGCAATCATATCTTCATGTGGACTTTGACTTGGCACTGGCTTTCTAGCCAAAGCTTGTCAGCGCCTTCCTAAGATACAATGCAGTGTTTTTTTAAGGAACTTTCGAGCTCTAACAGAAAGCCTGATTAATTTTAAAGCCAATTCTCTACTAGATACTTTATTAATGAGGTTTATACTGTTTTGTTATATGCAAAATAAGGATAATGAGTGTGATTTAAGGATCAAAAAGAGATGATGCATGGAAAAGTACTTTTAACTGCAATGCACCATATCCATGTAAAATACTTTTATGGTTGCTTGATAAGGGCTGCCCTGGTTAAAATGAAAAAAAAAATTAAAGCCATCAAGACTGGCTTGCCCAAGAGAGTAACATTTGTTTTGCTTTGGGGGTCAGTTTTGTTTTATTACATGAAAGATTTGGGCTGGATGACTTTCCAGCATTACTATTGATTCCATTGATGCTTAAATATTTCAGTAAGGTCAATTTATAAACAAATTCACTATCCACAAACACTTATAATTCAAAATCTGGTATAACAAAATGTACTGAGTGCTAGGGACATACAAGGGTTTCACATCTGATCATGACTACAGGATTCTCTGATTTGAAAGACAAGCAGCAAGTTTGGGAAGGTATATCTGTCAGCATGCAGCTAAGTGTTACATCAGAATAAGATACTGTACTAGAAGTGATGAATTGGAACAATTTCTACTAAGAACCAATGCTTTTACATAATTAAATCCTCATAATAACTGTGCAAGATTTATTGGTATTCCTATTTTGCAAATGAAACTAAAATAAGGTCCATAATTTATCAAGCTAAAATAACTAGTATCTAGAAAGCAGCTTTATATAAAAAAAGTATATAGGTTTTTTCACTAAAGACTTTGGTATTTCAGAAATTACAAGTTCCTTAGCACACTACTTGCAACCAGAATTAGAAAGCTTTGGGGAGGAAAAAGGTCACTGTTGTAAATTACTCTGGAACAACAGACATGAAACAAAAATGATGTGGGTAAACTAGGATGTATGACCATCCGACCTATTATGTTTTATTCAAATGATATCACTGGGGAGAAAAGATGTAGGCATAATTTAGAGCAGGATTGAAGGCAAGTGTCCATGTCAATAACTTGGTGGAAGAACCAGATGGGTCTCTGCTCTCCTACCTTCTTCAGCTGTGTTTCTCCGACGTTCAGTAATAACATTTAATAGTCCTTAGCTGTAGAGTGTCAATAGCGTTAACTGCATCTTCCTTCGTAAACCCAGGCAGTTATTTGTTTGAAGCTCCCAATGAGGTAATGCAGTGGTAATAACCTTGAGGTTGCAGGCGGTGGGACCCCAAATGAACCTGTAAGCTTACATAGTCACCATTATTATCTTATTTCTGCTAGCTGTCTTATACTTGTTACATCAAACACAGGACTGTTTAGGAGTTATCAACTGGCCTAGGTTTTCATTTTCACTTCCACTAACTGTGGCATTTTTTAAGTTACTTAATTTGCCTTTGCCTGAGTTTTCTCATCAGTAAAAAGGAGATACTCATAGTGGCTACCTGATAGGCCATTGCTTCCAAAATTATTAGATACTTTTTATTTATTTTTAATATATTTTACTGATTTTGTACAGAGAGAAAGGGATAGGAATAGTTAGAAACATCGATGAGAGAGAAACATTGATCAGCTGCCTCCTGCACACCCACTCCTGGGGATGTGCCTGCAACCAAGATACATGCCCTTGACCAGAATCAAACCTGGGGCCTTTCAGTCCACAAGCCTATGCTCTATTTACTGAGCCAAACGGGTTAGGGCAGTATTAGATACTTTTAGTATTAGATAATTAGAATTCACATTTCTTTCTGCTGAGCAGAGACGGGGATAAATAGCTCAGTATATACAATTCACTGACATTTGACAATAGAATCATTATTAGTAGAGCAATGGATTTGAAGTTATAAGTCTTGGGGTAATGCTTTTGGCCTCGGTGTGTTACCTCTCTGAATCTGTTTCTTATCTGTATAAACTGAAGCTAATACTTATCTTCACAGAGTGATGTTCACCTCTCAGGGTTATTATGAACACCAGAATAAAGAATTTTTTATTCTGGAGAGAGCCACCTAAAAGTAAATGCTTATACATTTTAATTCTCATATTTTAAAAATTATTTAAAAATTTACTCTTAATAAAATGTATATGGCATTTGGTAACTTTCAAATATTTTAAAATATAAAAATACTTTAACAGCAGGTGAATTGGCAGGGTTGAATTAAGATTTAAAATAAAAACCAAAATGAACAATTTTCAGTGAAATAAATTGTGTTCAGAGTTTGCTTCTGTACCAAAGAATCATCAGGAGACTAATGGGATACAAGCTGCTCATCATACCCAAACCTTTGAAGAATTGCACTCTGTTGTATAGCAGTTCATGTTCCAAAACTGAAATATACAGTAAGAAACACAGAATGAAAATATCATGTTACAGCTATCTCTGCTTGGAAGAGACTAATGTGGTGCATTGCAGAGAAATCTGAGTGGCAATGCCAATTCCAGTTATAGCAGTCAGCTTCAATTCCCACTTGCTCCCTTGGTCAAACAGCCATAGAAACCCAGGAAAGCCAGAGCTCAGTAGCAGACCAGAAGGAATCCCCAGGCAATTTTCTGGAGAAAAGTGATAAGTCAGGGCAGAGAAAAAGATCTCTCTACTGCTTTGAGTTGTTATAGAAATTAGGTTAAATGCAGAAGTCCCCAAGTAAAAATCCTATTAAAGCAAACGATAAAAAAAATGTAATTTCATGTAAAACCTGTATTGTAAAAGGGTATGCTGAGATTAATATTCACTGCTATTGAACAAGAGGTGTGTGTTTCAATCAGCATTCCCAAGGCATGTGTGGATTCTGAGTGCTTGATGCTGTAATTCCATTATCTTGCTCATTATTCCCATCAGGAGGGACAGTCCCATTTTCCAATTGGGAAGCATTGGGTTAACTGCCCTAAGCCCACAAATTAGCCATTCCCAGGTTTGTTCTTTCTTACTAGTAAATGCCACCATCATTCAAATATGTCAAACAGAGAAATTTATAAAATGCACTTAAAACTTAAGTGGTTGAAAGAGCTCATTGTTGCCTAGCAACAGATCTTCCAGAGAGAAGTAATGTGACATGCTGAAGAGATCTCTAGAGAAGAGAGGAAACCTTGCTTCTAGCTGTGGCTTTCTCCCTGAATTAGGAGGAAAAGCATTTCAGTGGTGGGGGGGAACTGAATGATAAAATGATGTCCTTGAACTAGATGGTCATTAGGCTTCCTTTCACTATTTCATCTATAACTAGAGGCCAGGTGCACGGATTTGTGCATTGGTAGGGTCCCATGGCCTGGCCTGCATCCTCTCGCAATCCAGGAATCCTTGGGGGATGTCGGAGAGCCAGTTTCAGCCTGATCCCACAGGCCAGTATGAGGAACCCCACCTATGTACAAATCCATGCACTGGGCCTCTAGTATATATATAAAATCTTTGGTTAATCTCTTCCTGCCCTCCTCTTCCCCCCTTCCCTCTGAGATTCATCAGTCTCTTTCATGTTTCCATGCCTGTGCATTGAGCATCTGCCCTTCTTGGTGGTCACTGTGCATCATAGCTACCTGCTGATTGGCTGATCTGCCTGTAGGCCCGTTGCTTAGGCATATA
>JAAGEH010000101.1:3806605-3902131 GCA_011751065.1 Lasiurus cinereus
CCCCCCCCCCCGCCACCCTCTCTCCACCCCTTGAGATCTGGAAAGCTTTTAATTTATGAAAAGGTTATATTGTGGTGAGTCCTGGAAAGTCTTATGCATCTGCCATATCTTAACAAAAGAGGAAATTGGGGCTCATATTAGATCACACAGCTAGTAAATGACAAAGGGACAATTCAAACTCATGTTTTCTGATTATATATTTAGTATTTTTCTGGAAAATATAAGGTAGAAATTGATAGATGTACACAAGACATTTAAAAACAAAGAATCTTCTTTGAAAGGAGAAGTCACATCAGGAAGGAATTAGAAAAAAAAATGGAAGAGGTGGCATTTGAATTAGATATTATATGACACACTGACTTAGGTCTCTGAAGATGGTAGGAAAGAAATTCTTGCCAGAGGGAATATTATGAACAAAAGAAACAAAATATGGATAGTAAAATCATATCATCCAGAGGCCTTGATTATATTCAGTTGGAAATTGATAGAAATTAACATTTTTTTAGTAAAAGAATGGCATCATCATATTTATGGTCTTAAAGAAATTATATTTATAATAGGAATAAAATGCCTTTGTAAAGATTAGTTTGGTGGCTGCTGCTATTGCCCAGGAAAAGACATGAAGGCATGGGTATTTTCAGGCAGGAAGAAAAGAATGGCATCAAGTAATTTTAGAAGCAGTAAGAATGGTATTGTGGGATTAAGTAAGGAAGTGCTTAAGTGACCACACTGCCTCAAGTCTTGTGACAGGACAGCAATGATGACATCAGGTTAGAGCTATAGATTTTGGCATCATCTACCCACAGGAAAATATTACTATGTTGAACGTGGATAAATGGGCAAAGAAATGATCATCTATTATCTATAAACCTGTGTTCAGCAAATAAAGTATCAGGAACCATATTTTATGCTTTAAATATACTTTCAGAAAAATTCACAGATATTAAACATGAAAATGTCTTTTCCCAGAGCAATTGCAATAGGGCAGAAAGTGCATTTCCAAAGAAAACCTCATGTATTATCTTAGTCTCTTTTCTCCCCAGAGGTAACCACTATTCCTAGTTAGTGTTGCTTGGTTTTGCCCTTTATAGAAACAGAATCATCTAGCATATACTCTTTTGTGTTATTTTATTTTATTCAAAATTGTGCCTATAAATTCTTCTATACTATTCTATGTATCAGCAAATCATACTTTTTCATTCCCCAAAGTAAATGGTAATGAGGCCTAAGTCCTATCTAGTTAGCTGGGCTTTAGCTCCAATTTCCAATGCCATCAGGAACTGAAGTGACCATCAGGAACCAGAGACAGAAGCCCAGGCCTGTGGTCTAGAAACTGATGATCAACGTTAGGGCAAAACTGCAGCTCAATTGACAACTGAATTTGAATAACTACAGGTAGAACAGATTCTGAGCTTGGTGAAGTAAGATCAATTCTTGACTCTATCTAAGGGTGTCAGCCAGTTTCCTCAAGGACTTTGGTGCCATCTAAATTGACATGAAGCTGAATTTTCACATGATAGGCCAAAAGCTATAATGAAGCCAGGAATAGGCTCATATCATGATAGTATAAAGTCTTCTAACCCTATGCTTTCAAGGGCGTCTAATTCCAAGGGGATTATCTATGTTTTTTAAAGACAAAATTAGGAATTGTATTGCCTTATACCTTTGGAAACTACTTCTATTTCTCAGTGGAATGTGAGATTAAGACAAGTAAACCTCTAAGTTAAATGTAAGACAGAATCAGAAGTGCTTTCCCAGTGGGACTATAATGAGTATACATGTGGAGGAAGTGCCAGCAAATAACTACGCTGGGTATGCATGGGGAGGAAATGCTAGCAAATTAATGGCCTCAAAGACAAAGAGTAAATAAACATCTTATGCCCAGGTATTCTAATAAAAAAAAAGAATACAAACTCTAATAAGAATTCAAACAAGGAAATTAGATAGCAAACCTGCAGTTTTATTTTCTTTTGCAACTGTGAAGAGATGCCTTTCATTTTCAAAGTCCTGACCAAATGAGCAATGCATTGCTTTATGCAAAAACATTGTTAAAATGCTTTTATTTGTTTGTTCTCTAGGACATGAAAGCAACCTAGGGGACCTGAGATGTATAAGATGCCTATTCTTGCTTGTTGGTTATTCATTGTTGCCTTCTCTTTCCCTTGCTCTTCACTGGGCATTTCAGTTTCCATAAATACCTTTAATAGGATATCATTGATGAATTAATGAAGCTATTTTCTACACAGTAATATTTGCTGACACATACTAATGTTCTTGTTTTATGTGCAGGCTCTGTCCTAATGGCTTTATGTATATTAACTCATTTAATCATTTTAACAACCTTCTGAGATGGACACTATTATTATATTTTACATTTGAGGAAAATGAGGCATGGAGAGCTTACCGAGCTTGACCAGGTATACATGTGTGGGTTGTGTAGTTAAGATTCAAATACTGGCTTTCTGAGCTCAATGTACACTTTTAACCACCAAACAATGCTGCCTCTTAATGATATGTGAGCACCTTAGGCAGAAAGAAGACAAAATCCTAATTTATTCAATAAATCCAACTTTAGTATTATCTATAAATTAGATATTGTTGTACTCTAGAGCAGCAAATATGAGTAAGGCATCATTTTGTTAGGGTATAGAGATATATGCCTCAAACCACAGATGTGGAAAAAGATACCAAAGTTCAGATTTTGTGTCTAAATTTTTTAAAAAAACACACAAAAAAACAGGCAGTGCTGAACTAGGAGCAAATGCAGACTTTCCTAGCACCTGATTTAGACTTTAGCTATGGACAGGAAATTTTAGCCACAATGTTTTACAGAAGACTTTATTCCTGCAGCTAATTCATGCCTGCTGGATAAATCCTTTATTACTATTTCATTTCTTATTTTTCTTTCTGTTCATGATCTAAATAGACTTCAATAGTCTATTTATTTCTGTAGCTGTAGGTAGGTGAGAAGACTAACTCCCACATCTTACTTCATCCTTGCAGCACCTTGATTTGACTTAAATATAAACCATTCTGGGAACTATAAGGCTGGAGTTTATTGAGCATTGGTATTGCTAGAGTTACTGCAGTATAAACTAGACAGACATCTATGCTGCATTTATGTAAATTCATGCAGGATAGTCAAGGCAGCCAAAGGAAATGGAAGTGGAAGCAGTCACTGCACTGGCCACTGTATAGAAATGTTGTAACATGGTGATACATCTCCTGCTCCCCACCCAGTGAATTTTTATTACATTACTAGGGGCCTGGTGCATAAAATTTGTGCATGGAGGTTGTGTCCCTCAGCCCAGCCAGCACCCTTTCTAATCTGGGACCTCTACAGGGATTGGGCCTAAATGGGCAGTCAGACATCGCTCTCACAATCCAGGAATGCTGGCTCTCAACTGCTCGCCTAACTACCTTCCTGATTGCCCCTAACTGCTTCTGCCTGCCAGCCTAGTCACCCTTAACTGCCCTCCCCTGCAGGCTTAGGTCCCCCTCAACTGCCTTGCCTTGCAGGCCTGATCTCTCCCAATTCACCTCCCCTGCTGGTCATCTTGTGGCAGCCATCTTGTGTCCACATGGGGGCAGCCATCTTTGATTGCATGGGGATAGCCATGTTGTGTGTTGGAGTGACAAGCAATTTGCATATTACTCTTTTATTAGATAAGCTGTAATGTTAGATGGTTAAGGTTGGTGGCTCACCAAGACACATGGCGTCATTGACATTTCAGTGGTGTTAATGAGATTTCCACAGATCACAAACATGAGTTTCTATGATTCCCAGGTATAACTTTATGCAAGATTTTTCATGTTGCTTTTTAACAGAGTAACTTGGTATTTTAGAGAATAGTTGTAAATGGCAATTCTATACCAAGTTTGGGCTTGCTAGTGATGGGCTTATTAATCTAGAACACTGATAGAATCCAGGGAACTATAATGCTTTAACAATTATTGAATTTATTGGGGTGACATTAGTTAATAAAATTATATAGGTTTCAGGTGTGCAGTTCTATAATACATCACCTGTACATTGTCCATCATCCAAGTCTAGTCTCCTTCCATCATCATTTAACCCCTCTTTTCCATCTTCTATTTCTCCAACTCTCTTTTCTCTCTGGTAATCATCACACTGCTGTCTGTGTTTATAAGGTGTTTATTTTTTAATTTTTAATTTTTATTTTTCCTTAGTCCCTTAACCCTTTTTACCCAATCCCCCAAACCTGAAGGACTTTAAAAGTTACAATCTTTCTTTACCTCTGAGGCTGTAGAATACCAGAGCCATCTTTGCTCAGGGCCCCTACTCCTTGCTGTTTTTTTTGTTTTGTTAGTTTTATTTTTAATATATGATTATGACTTGCAAAAATCACTTACAAATATTTTTCTCATTGAGCAAGCAATAAAAAAAGATGCAAAACATTTGGGAAATGCAAAATGCTCTGTGCATTTAAGCACAGTTCTGTTCATTCTAAAACCAGAATTATACCCATAGGATTACCTTGCATGAAAGCAAATACTGCTTTTGCTTAATTTGGGGCAGAGTAGAGGCAATTGATGAGTACACTGATGCAGAGTGAAGAGCATGGATTTGGGTTTAGGGAGACCAGAATTTGATTTCACTTACAAGTTATGTGACCTGGACAGATTGCCTCTCAGAGCCTCAGTTTTATAATCTACATAATAAAGTTAATTACAAACACTCTCCTACCCCTAAGAGATTTGCAGAGCTGACTGAGATAGCATAGGCAAAGTGTCCAGCAGAATGTCTAACTTCCAGTTTTCCTAAAGTTTTAAATGCTAAATCACCAGAGTGATCAGTGCTCAATATAAGATACAGGCTAACAAGTGGTACATTCCAGGAAAGTTGCCACAAAAAAAGAAAAACACCCTGTTGGTGTCATTCCTCTTATCCCAGCCACTCTGCTGGGAATAAAATTCATGAAGACCCAGATCAGTGTTGAATGAGTACATGGAACTCTTCTTGAAATGGCCTCATAATGGGTGATTGCGAGTTCACGAATAATGAAGAAACTGCATTGGCAAAGGTCTCAAAGAAACATGGTGCTGTGGAAGCCATACTGGGCAAATTACAGGTGTTTCCTTCTAGTTGCAGGTCACCTGGGCTCTGTGGGTGTCAGTTTCCTTACCTGAAAAATGAGGAAAATGGCTTAATGATCTTCATAGCCTAGAACCACTCTGAATGTGTGAAATAAAATTTCCTGATGAAAGAGATTTTCTGCAGCGCAGCAAATAAGCCAGATGCTAAGAAAAAGAGCTGTAAGCTTTTAGAGCAGGGAAGAAATCCATGTCATGGTTTTCTGAATGGAAATTTAGCTTAAACAGACTCTGGAGCCTTGGCTGTAGGCAACATAGTGGGCTTCATCATTGAGGACCACAATACACATGACCTTTTCCAAGTGGAAATGTTGTCTGTAGAAGCAGCAATATTTTTCTAACAGTGTCATTAACACACCAGACTTTGAAGATTTTACAGGAAAGGCATTGGAAATGTTTTTTTACATAATATTTATGCATTTTAATAAATTCATTAAGATTCTACAATACATTTTGTTCTCACCTAACACACTGGGAATCTAAATGTGTTAATAAAGGTCTTGATTGTCATTTCAGCCTTCACCATATGAATGAAGATCTTCTAGGGCAAGGACTGAAGCTATTTTTTTCTAATCATATCCAGAGTACATATCATAGATACTCTGTTTAATCTCAGCATGGGTATTCAGTTTATGACTAGTCAATGGTCATAAAGATCATAGGAAATACTTATTTGTGAGCTAAATAAATGAACTTTCAGTTCAATGACAATCTATTTGAGTTTAGAAGAAAGCCCTATCCATATCCTATTAGATCCTGTTAAGGAATTTTCACCTCTCTGAGTTCAGACATCTAAGGTGATTTTAAAATTATCTTCCAGATTTAAATTCTATATTTTTATTCTACATGTATACTGAAACAATTGGTAATCTCAAAGTTGTATTTGGAAACTACACCATTAAAGGAATATTAGAATGACTTTTCCTCTCAAAAATATAAAATCAGTGCTTACCTAAATTTCAAGTTCCTTAAAGCTGGTATTCAAAATTTTTATAGCATACAAATAGTCACTTCAACATGATACACTTTCCAAGGTTATTTTTAATATACAACACTTAATATATATACAATTTCAGAGGATCAATAGTATTTCTTGTCACAATTATTTATCCCTAATCTTAAAAAAAACTCAACTCTTTGAGTAAGGAATTATAGTTTTATTTTTAGTTCTTATTAATAGCTTATATACAGGGCATGCTAAAATATATGAAAATGTAAGTAACAAAAAGAGATAAAACCTTATTTTCTTTCAAACACAATGAAGGAATAAAAAAAGGAAAAGAAAAAGAAAGCCCAGTGACAGTGTAGGGATAAAGAGTGGGTCTTCTTTAACTGGAGATTTGATATTGATCAGGAATACAGGTCTGGCTGCAAGCAGGCAGAAACTTAGCTCTCCAGCATACCTCAGAAGAAATTCTTGGAAGAAACCTCGTATCCACTGAGTTGAGCATGTATAATATTCAAACAAACTACTTCTGCTAAAGTACATCAGGTGAGTAGCATATGAAAAGTTGTTGTTGAAAATAGGCTGTCCTAATTTAATACCCTTTGCTGAATTTAATGAACAATATAAACTGATTAACAAAAATAGATCCACAGACACAGAAGCAATGAACAGACCATCCAACCTCAGAGGAAAGGCAGGGGAAGGTGGGAGAGATCAACCAAAGAACTTGTATGTATGCATGTAAGCATAATCCAGGGACACAGTCAGTAGGGGGATAAAGGCATGTGCTGGGGTGGAGAGGTGGGAATGACCAGGAGGAGGTCAATAGGGGAAAAGTAGACTTAGGTAATACTTTAAACAATAAAGAATTTAAATTTAAAAAGAAGTTTTTTGCCGTGTAATTCTAAACAAACTATTTAAACACCCTGGCTTAATAATGCTATTAAATGAGAAAATTCTAAGAACATAGCATAGCCTTTAGCCTTTATTAAATTTTCAAAAACGTGTTAATTTTTCCCTCTACTAATTTTGTATTTTTTATCCTTCCCTACTAGATAAAAAGAAAAAGTAATATGCAGACCATTTAGGTGATTAAAAAGCTTAGACCACTATAATATTACTGGATTCAGTGCCAAAGGGACTTTGGATCCAACTTTGATCATTTTCATCTCTTTGGCCTTTTCTACATTATTGGTTCTTCCAGACTGCAAATCAAACAATATATCCTAAAAGATATAGTATGGGCCTAAAAAATTATTATTGACTAATTTTTCCAGAAATGAAAATTAGGGAAACTTTTCTGTGGGCATCCACTTCTGGGTGAGTTTCTAGACACTCTGAAAGATTTTTAATCTCTACATACAGAACTGTATCCAAAGTCTATTTAACTGCCATTTCTCTATTATTGTGCAGAGATTTAGCAAAACACCATAGCACTCTCTTAACTAAAGATTTCAAGATTTCCACATGGCCATTATGGAAGAACTAGAGGTCTGTTGCACAGATTCCTGCACCAGTGAGGTCCCTCGGCCTGGGCTGCAGGGATTGGGCCAAAACTGACTAACCATCATCGCCAAGGGGTCCTGGATTGCAAGAGGGCAGTTCTTGGGTGACGCACCCCAGAATCAGGCTCCCTCCTCTCTGGTTCTGTGTGCATCACCGAGAACCACAGCTCCCAAGTCACCACAGCTTGGCAGCTTCTGCATTGAACATCTGCCCCCTCGTGGTTAGTGCACTTCATAGCTATTGGCTGGTTGTCCAGTTGCTTAGGCTTTTATATTTATAGAATACTTTGGCCTCTATTGGCTTCCACATCTTCCTGAAAGTCCAACATTGTCTTTCTAAATTGCTAGAACAAAATTCTTCCTAATGGAGGTCATGTTTAGCATATAACTTCAATGTTTTTCTGTTGATAAATACATCTAATTTTAATATTTCTACCTAACTTTCAATCTCTTCTATCAAGGAACTTTACTCCATTTTCTCTTACTCCCAAGCACTTATTACATACAATCTGTTACTACTGAACCTCTTTGTCTTTACCAAAATGTAATCTTTTCCTGAAATGCTCTCTAAACTCCTAATGAATCCCAAATCATTTATTGTTATTAAGGTTAAGTTGGAATCATCCCATCTATATAAACGTTTATAATTAGTCCAACCTGTATGATTATGAGTTTCTCACCTCCCCCCAACTATTTCCCCAAAATTATATGATTGGACTGAGAATGTTTTGCTTGGATAATTTACTGTCCTGTCCTATAAGCCAATCTTTCTTTCCTTGTGACCCCCATCAACCTTGTATCTTTGTAATAATATTTTACGCTTGGAAGAGGTGTTGTGAATAGGAGCAAGGCATAATGAGAAGATGGAATGATTTGAAATGATTTAATTCTTTAAATTGTTTGGCCTATTTTCTAAGATTGTAAGGAATTGACTTTCATGAGTTTTGATGCAACTTAACCAGCTACAAGCTGATCTACTTTAGAGCCATTGTAATTGCATATGGCACCAAACGAGAGAAAGGGATGAATATTTCTGCTACCTCTATATAAAACTAAGAAGAATTTTCACTTTGTAGCCATCAAGGTCTGGGCAAATGACACACTCAAATGGGGATAATTAATAAGAAAGGAGTAACAGAAAGATAATTTATTTTGTGAAAAGTTGTGATAGGGTTTCAGGAGATTTAAAATATGATAAAATACCCTGAGACTATCAATGGCAGCTAGCTCTTACCACTCTTAGTCAAAAGTTGCCAAGGGAGGGAGCAATTACTGGGAAAGCAAGAGGAGGGTTTTTTGGGCGGCGGGGCGGGGCGGAAAGAGGAGAGAGATTGCTGCT
Organism: Lasiurus cinereus; assembly: GCA_011751065.1. Classification (NCBI taxonomy): domain Eukaryota; kingdom Metazoa; phylum Chordata; class Mammalia; order Chiroptera; family Vespertilionidae; genus Lasiurus; species Lasiurus cinereus. The sequence continues at coordinate 3,815,511 of JAAGEH010000101.1, forward strand.
GGAGAGGGTACACTTTGGTATAGAAGTCACAGCAACTTCCAGTTCTATTGGGAAGGATTAGTAAATAAAAATGCCAGCTGCATTTGTCTCTAATTCTTTTTAAAAAAATCATTATTGCTCAGATTATTACAGATGTCCCTCTTTTTTTCTCCCCATAGCTCCCCTCCACCCGGTTCCAACCCCCCCAGACCCCTTCCCCAACTGTCCTCATTCATAGGTGTGAGCTCTTTGTCTAATCTCTTCTCGCACCTCCCACATCCCCTTTCTCCCGAGCATTGTCAGTCCACTCCCTTTCTATGCCCCTGATTCCATTACTTTCACCAGTTTGTTCTGTCCATCAGATTTTTCATTCATTTGATTTTTAGATTTTCTTGTTGATAGATATGCATTTGTTGTCACTTCGTTGTTCATAATTTTTAATTTTTATCTTTTTCTTCTTTTTCCTCTTCTTAAAGAATACTCTTCAGCATTTCATATAATTCTCTCTCTAATTTTTGCCCGTTGTCTCCTTTTGGACAAACCCAGAAGAAAACTGGAAGAAGAAAATTTCCCTGCTACAGTCATTCTTAGGCAGAAAAAGGGTGAAAAGGATGGACAGTGAATCCGAGGGCACATGGAGAGAACCCAGCAGAGGCAGCCTGCTTTTATTCAAAGTTTTGAATGATCTAGAGAAGGGGTATAGATGATGCAAACCAAAATGCAACCACCCAAAGAAATGTCTTTGCACCTCTTGTAACTAGGGGAAAATTATAGATTTAAAATTTGCATAGTTAAAAAATTGGGGTATGAAAATGGGAAAAATTTTAACCACAAGAATGCAAGTATTAGCATCATTAGCTTAGTGGATTTTTAAACTTGTGAAATAGTTATTCTCCTAAAAACTATGACATGTTATCCTATGTGTGTACATCCTCTGAATCCACTAGTAAAAATTATTCTTGTGATAAAAGAAAAATTGCCCTGTCATCTTTTAAGTACTGTAATGTAATGCAAGGTATTCTAATCACTGCATCTAATCAGCATAGTAAATCACTTTATATCTTCATGATATTATTGAACCCTTGATTATAATTGACCTATATTGGCAGTACTTCTTAAAGCAAAAAGGTAAGTAAACCCATCACCTGGAAGAAATAAGCTCTTCGTGCTAGACTTCTTATCCAAAAGCAGATGCAGATATTTTGTCATTAGTCAGACGTCTAGTGATGCTGTCACCCAGTGAGGCTGTTTCAGCATTGCAGCAAAGGAGGCTTTTGTCCTGATCACTTGCAGACTGGTCATTCCCTCTATTTCATTATTTGAGTGGCTCACAAAGATCATACATGGAAATTCAAAACAAGAGGGCAATTTATCCTTTGTGTGTTTGCCAGTGTACTCCCTTTGTATGACAGTCTGGCATTTTTTTCTGTGCCTTCATCTTTAATGCAAGGATTCTCACATGCCAACATGTACAGAGAATTCATACAAGCCTGGTGGCAGGCATTGGCTCCCATCTCTGGAATTATTCTAGGCCATTTCCGATTGCAGCCCATTTTCCTTAAACCGCCTCTCTCTCCAATTCCAGTTGATTCTGGATGCTTCTTTTAGTGCAGTGTTATGGGCCCACTTTGCACATTAGCCTTTGGATCAGCTTCTATTTTGTCTCTCAGTTTTACATTGTACTGGCACCATGGAGGGATGATGATGGCACAGTCTTGGTGCTCGCTGAATCCACCCCCCGGACACACTCACTTCTACCTGCTCTGCCTAACTCTCCACTAGGGGAAACCAACGTGAAATAATAGGGAAAAAATATTATCGTGAAGGTCAAGAAATTGCCTTTCTGGGTGTTTCAATCATAAAAATTCATATAGTTTAAAATATCAAATAACATTCCAAGGCTTATAATGAAAGACAGGAGCCTCTGCCCCATACTTTCTCATTCTTGGTCCCACTCATTATTCACTAAATATTCAATACCGTGAGTTATTTCCACAACTAGGGACTTCAATCTTTCTAAGTAAGTTACTTATACTTCCATTTGTACATTTGTCACCCTTAGGAATTATCTAATGTCTTTCAACCAAAAAATATAAGATTTATCATTCCCTCCTTTCCCTCACCACTTATGTTTGCTAAATTTTCCAAAATAGTTCTAGCACAATACTTTAATTTCCATCATATCTGAATAGCATATATATGTGATTACATTTCTTTCCATGTACATTTTTTCTTCGAGTTAATATAGCCTAATTTATAATTTCTCATACAACAATCGATTGAATTGAAGGGGAATTGGATCCTATTTCCAGAATTATCAACATCTATTATTGTTCACTAGTTACTCAACTTCATTGAGCTTTATTTTTGTACCTAAAAAAAGCAAACACATTTCTTTTACTAGTAACTCTAACCCAGTATTTGATGAGCCTATCTTCTATTCTACCCTACGCTACTTGTTCAGAATTTGCCATAGGTAGTCAGCATCTAATACAATAATTGAGTAAATTATTTCATTTAAGGTATTTTAAAGTCATTTTAAGGAAAATGTTTCTCAATAATTTTCCCAGTTTGCTCCTATAATCACAGTAATTCACTATACTTATTTACATGAGTCAGCTAAAAATGCCTCCTATGTAATCCATTATCACCTCCATCATGATTTGCTTCCCATTTACATTCTCTCTCTCCCCATCCCACCCCCCCCCACCCCAGTTACTACTGAGGCCCTGGAAAGAGGCTTCTCCCCCATAAGAAACTGCTGGCTTCACTCAAGAAAGCCAGCACCTTGGCAGGAGAGTCTCTTGCTCCAAGTCACAGAGCAGTAATCAGCAGAGTTGGATTCATGCTTAAATTAAAAGTTAGCTCAACCAAAAAAAAAAAAAAATTTTTTTTCGTCTCAGAGCCCCCAACTCCAGGGGAGGGAGTGGCTTGTGGTTCTCAGAGCTGTGCTTTGGGATTGATCACAAGTCTCAAACCACAGATGGCGATTGTTGCTAATCAATGATCACTTTGTTGGTGAAAGAACCTATGAAGTCTCCTCTATAAAAGCAAAAACCTATAAGCCAATCTCAGCTTTTCCTCTACCTCATCCCTGTCCCCTACTTTGCCATAAAAAGCTTTGTGACACTGATGGCTTCTCTCTGTTTCTACCATCCCTGGTCTCCTATCAAGTTTAATAACTTCTAAACTGGACAGTCCAGTCTTTTCTAATCCACCCTACAATTATGACTGTTATTTTTTCCCTAAAATACAAATTTGATCCTGTTATTGTTATTTAAATCAATTTAATAAGGTCTCATTAATATGATAAACAGTTTAGGATGCCCTAGAGAGCCTACCTCCAGCTGCCCTCAAACCACACTTTTCTATACATCTTGTAAGTCAGCTACACTCTCTACTCACTAGGATAGAATCCATCAAATCTGGTAGGCATACTCCCTGATTCTCCCTGGAATACTAGTTCTCAGCTTAGAAAACCTTTTCCTCCTGTTAAAATTCTCCCTTTGTGCTGAAAGGAAATGGACTCCCCTCCATCTTGTCCTATAAGGGCTGGGACCCCTGCCTAAACCCCCTCCCTTCTCTGGGAGTGGTCACAGGTGTGCCAGCAATGTCTTAACTTCCCCAACCCCCACCTGAAAGGACCAATGAAGCTCCAGGGACACAGCTAAGGTCCTAATTAGGCTTAACCACAGAAAGACCCCATTTCAAGTGACCAATCTCTGTAACCCTCATCACTTTCCTAAGCCCCCTAATTATCCTACCCCATAAAATTCATTGTTCCTGCCTGGTTCGCTCTCTTGTCTCGCTGCTGCGCCAGAAAGAGGCTGAGAGCCAAACCTGGGTTTGAATAAAGACTCTTTGCTTTTGCATAGGAAAAGGCTCCTTAGTGGTGGATTATTGGGGATCCCGAACTCTGGGCACAACAGTGCCATTCACCCCTTTATGCTATCATTCCTTCAGGACCCCGTCTTATTTTCCCATGAGGCTTGGGTTCCTTAAGACAGAGCTTTATACACATGTATATCTATTGAGTAAAGAAGCAAATGAATAATTAAACAAGCAGAATCGAAGTGGTATCAATCTTCATTTTTTATTCTGTTATTTTCATGCCAATTTCCCTTTGAAGTCTACAAGTATTATGGCTCTCTGTCTCCAGTTTGTTTGTTTGCTTTTAGAAGAGTCACCTGGGGAGAGGAGGTCCTAGTGAAGAAGATGATTGTATCCGGCCAGCACAGCCAAGGGTTTGAAGGGCGGTGAAGAATTAAGGAAAAGACAGATGAAAAGAATATAGCTGGGTCTCCATGGATCTCCTATGCCTGAGTAAGGACACAGAAAGACCCCACCTGTAAGTCAAGGCCAGTGGACGGCAAACTGGGGCTCTGTTGATTAATGAGTTTGCTGACCACTGGCTTAGGTTTTATTTTATAATCAGAGACAAACAAGGAACTGGTTAACATAGTTACAATGTTCTTGTGAGTTTCACTTGTTTTGGCAAGACTTGCTGCACCTCCCACAGCCCAGTATCTATCTACTCAGGAAGGATTTAGGGAGCATCATGAGGTCAAGCTTACTTATGCTAAGAGGGCTGTGCCCTCTAAACTTGGACTTGTTTGTGGCTTTGCCAACAGGTCAGTCCCAGGCTTAACCCTATAGCCGCTCCCTACAGATAATGGCTTTGCCTGTGCTATGTGGTCTGTCGCTTTACCATTTTTTCCGAGTCTGGGTGCTCACTCACTTGAAGATGCCAGTGAACCTAGGGAGGAGTATGGCATGCGATTGGGCTGGTGCCTGATAATTCACTTCTGAAGCTGGACTATTGAGTGACACAGTGTCCAGCTGGTGATATTTTCACCATAGAAACCTGTCAAACTACCAGGGTAGCATTAAGGAGATGGAATGATTTGATTTATCTTTCTTTTGAATTGCTTGGCAGTGTCTCAATATTCAGGCATCAAATTTTCTAAGTGTGCTACTTAGGTTATTTCTTTCCCTCAGCCCATCTAAAGACTGCAGTAGCTAATGCTATTGTAAACTATGTCCTTCTTCAGAGAGAGCATGAAACACGTTTCAGAGAAGATCAACTTAATCTCCAGCTGCTTTCCCTGAAGAGGCATGTCCTTGAGTCAGGTCTTTAGTTTTGTTTTGTTTTTTCCCATGTCACCACTTTGGCTCATTAACATAAACTTTTATATCAAGAGGCTGATGCTGATAATAGGAGAGAACAGAATAGAATCAATGTAGAAAGAGAATGATTTTAAATGCTGCAGGACTTGTTTAATTTATATTTTTATGTCTAGCAATTACTCATTTGATTTCTGTTGCAATAACAATAGACCTTTGAACATTTTCTTCCTTTTAATCATTACTTTGAAGAACTTGGAGAAGATGTGAAGTAAAATTAATACTCTACAGCTTTATGACAAACACATCGGCTCAGACACTACCAGCAAGCCTCTTTCTAGATCAGTAACCTTTCCCGGAAATAAACTAGGGTCATTCAAAGGTCACCCATGATGTCACTGTCCCATTGGTGACTGCTAGGCTAGCTGAAGTGGAGTGGGTAACAGCTGAGATTGTAGTTTTGGTCTGAGACCTATGTGCATATTTCTGTTTTGCTTTTTACAGCTGGATGTCTGGGCCCTATCATCCTTAGCTTCCTGGTCTGTAAAATACTTGTCATAGAACATTGCAGTGGGCAGCACATGAGAAGGGTGGAAAGGGCTAGCAGGTAGGTGCCTGGGAGTCAGAAAGGTGCACATAGAACCTCTCTCTTTCCTACATGTTAAAAGTGACTACTCATCCGGTGTGTTCTTTGTTTTATTAAAGCAAGGAAGAAGGTTTCATCCAAGGCTCTTCCCCTTTATTGACCCCTGCTATCTCTTCACCCACTGTCTGCTGCCAAGCATCAATAATACTGTTGGTTTTCCTTCTCTGCACACAGATGGTGGAGGCAGGAACAGAGAGCGTCCCCAGGCATGCTACAGTGAACTAATACATCACTCAGACAGAGCCCTGTTCTGTTGAGAAAGCATTTTCAGAACCTGAAATAGTTGTAAACCCTCCACTCCCCCCCAAAATTTTTCAGGGCCACTAGCACCCGCTAAAGAGTGGTCAGGAACAGTAAAATGATTAAAGTCTTGGGTACATCTCCAAATAGAGCTTCACATGAACAGCAGCATCTAAGGATCTGACTAACCTGGAAGGTGACAGCTGCCTGGATTTCCTTCCCCTTCCTGGCTGTGTAAACCCTTGCACCATTGTTATTGTGGCTGAGAAGGTTGGGCAAGTTGGTGTGAAGTATCCATCTTACATAAAAACTGCTGTTTGAAATTTTAACCTTGCTATTGACTTCTGTAAATGTTTGCTTGCTTAAATAATAAGGGAAATGAGACTATTCTCACTTCAGAGGGTCCATTAAACCTTTCCTGGACAAAATTATCAGTGCTGGTACCAGGTCAAGTCTTTGGTTGAGGTCTCAAGGCCTCAACACATAGGGGCCCTTTAAGAACTTGCAAAGGGGCGGGAAACATTCCATATTTGGGAGACAAAGAAAGTTAAAACATATAAATAGAAAAATTTCTGCGTGTTGGTGTCCAGAATTTGAGAAACATTTTTCTCTGGCCCCGGGCATAATAAATGTAACTCCAAACTCTCTGAGCATGGTTTGATTATTCCGGTTTTTCTGTAACGGGTGGATGAAAAAAGGGAGTGTGAGTGAGATGTATTAACTTCTCTTACACAGGTCTGAAGGCCTGTGCCTTTTCCTGAACAAAATTACATTTACGCCAGTAGCATGGTAGGCATTGAAAGTGTAGTCAGACTTCCTGGGTGGATATTCTGACTATACTCCTTAATTGGTTCTCTCATTTGGCAACTTATTTGACTTTGATTTTCTCACAGTTTAATATAAGGATAATAATAGTTAATTAATAGAATTGTTTTAAGCTAAATAAAATAATACATTTGAGGAGCTTAGCATAGTACCCGACAAGTAGTATGTCCTCAGTAAGTATTGTATTTGCTCTCCTTGCAGCAAATTACCTGTATCATTGAGCAAGAAGCACTGACTTTCAAAGCCACTTATCTAAGATTCTGTAAGTCACCTCTGATGCAATTGCTTTCCAACTAGCACTCCTGTGACATAGAAGGCCCCCTCCCTTCTATGCCTTTCATCCCCAGAGACCCTTGAGGTTTAAAGTTCTGTGTATCTTCTTTTCTTAGCAATCAATATCCATTACAAATAGCTCACGATTGCAGCTTTTCCTGGAGAAAGATGTTAATGGATTCTGTCCAGGCCACAAGACGTCACTTCCCTACCTACCCTAACAGCTCCTGAGTTCCCTAAAAGCCTGACCTTCCATTAGAAAGTGATCAGGAAGCTTCCAATAAGCTCAGGAATCTAATCAATATTTCTCATTCCCTGATGATTAGTAAGGAGACATCAACTGTCAACAGTTGACCACAAAGTCATATAAGTCAAGCAGGCTGTGGCTTTTCCTGGCATTTACTCTCCCTTATGTGTCCATGGGGAAAGAGGAAGCCCTTCAGGTTTCCATGGCAGCAGTTAATTTTCTCGTCTTCAAAAATGTAGATAAACAGATAATATTTAAAAAAAAATACACACAAAAAAAAACAAAACAAAAATGGAAAACTAGACACCCATAAATAGTTTTCAAAAGATAGAATCATTTGGGGCTATTGACAAATCAACTTTAAGAAGACTGGACTTCAAAATGCAAGTGTGTCACATTTATCTTTCCAATTTAAAATCTCTATTCAAAGCTTTCAGGTGCCAGTCCAGCTCCTCTCTGTTTAGGAAGGAGTATGTTCTCTGTTTGTGTACTTCAACTCTCAACCCTGGCAGAGAAGAAAGTGGTGTGTGCAAAATTCCCCCAGACTTACATTTTTAATAACAAGAAACGGGAGTTTAACAAATTTCTTAGTAAGATTCTGAAGGTCTAGGGTTGCCTGACAAAATTCCAAATCATGGAATTTTCTAGCTCACAGATTTAGTTTACTAGACTGTCACCTAGTGGTCATTGTAGGAACTTCACTGATAGACAGTCCTACCACACATTTGCATGCTAATAAGGCAATGCTTACCTTTCTTTAGAATATAACTACCCAATTTTAGTGCAAACAATGCCGTTTTTAAAATTCCACAACCATCTATCAGGACAGAAGCTTTGAGAAAAAGGCAAAGTGGCTATGTGGAGATGGTTGATATGTGATGAAAATTGATGTTTTATTAGAAATGCTGGTTTTGTTTTAGATCACCATCACTGTATTCTTGGCAGAACTGATGTAAAAATATATTTGCTATTCCTTGACACAATAGCATATAGGTAACATATAGTAATAAATACAGGTTCTGATTTATTTGTCTGACTATTTATTTATTTTAAGAGTTTACTTGAGCAAAAATTAATTTGAATCAAATAGTGCCAAATAGGAATTCATCAGGAGCATAGGAAGAGACTTTTTCCCTTTCTCCTGAGTGTTCTTTTATGACTTGCCTGAATGTCAACTGCAGAACCTTGCTCACCTTCTATCCCCTGAAATATACAGCTGGTGTCGCTCCTCAGGTTTTAATTCATATTTTTATATTTCATACTGTTTTTCTATTGGTTGCCCTGGATCTGCATGGCTCAGTAGCCAGTGATTAGAGCAAAGGTTTTGTTCAAACTCCCCAAGCTTCTGCCCTTGGCCATTAATCTGCATATATGTTGAGGAACACAGTCAAACTTCACTCAGCTTTCACCCCCATCTGTGATTTTACTCTCTGTGATGCTACAGGAGTGCTCACTCCTACAAAGGTCTCTCTCCAGTCAGCAATGGGGGTGTAGATAGAGGCTCAAATCTGCCATTCTTCTCTCTTTCCTAGGTCTCTCACCCCTATTCTATATTGAGCTGATCCTCTCTCACTGTTGCTGAGATTTTGTTTCCTGTAGGCACTTTTGCTGATAATTATTTGAATTCCTCTTCCTCAACCCAAATCCCATAACCCGGCTGCAGTGACTCAAGGTCACAGCTTTAGGCAGAACCAGCATCAGGAAGAGTTCTCGAGCTGTGCATGGGGCAAGGAAGCAAGAAGTTCATGGGATTAAAGTGGAAGAAGAGATACTTAGACTGCAGGTTGGGCAGGTCTGTTCATTCACAGTAGGAGACCTGTCAGCAATTGTAGGTTCATGGCAAAGAATTTAAATCCCTGGAATGGCAAGGGCCAGAAATATTAAGACTATGAAATTATAACTGAACCATAACCAGGGACAAAACTGGGCCTCCAAGGGGACTATTGGTAGGGAGAAGGTTGAAGGTCTATAGACAGTATCAGAAGGAGAAAGTCTCTGAAACAGAGGAGGTAGTGGCAACATTGAAAGGACATGTTTATCTAAGGGATAGGTAACACAGTATGGGCAAGCATGAGGAGCACTACTAAAATGGAAAGGTTTTTAGCTACCAGAAGGCCCTGGGGTTATCTGAAGAGAAGGAGGCAGATTAGAAGTCTATAGCGATTATGCAGGAAGCAATAAGGCAGGAAGATTTGAGGAGTATCAGACACATTCATAATTGGAGGAAGAGAAGAAATTTGAAAAAATCACTGGAAATGAATACCTACGGAAATGTCAAGTCCAAGGCAGAGGAAGTGGGTGGTGATGACAAGTTCTCTGGAAGAGCTGTGGTAACAAGAACAAATCAAAAAGGCTATCCTTTTATAGGGGGAATAACATATGTATTTTTCAGGTGAATATGAATCTGTGACTGTCCCTTCATTTTGATTATCAGAGTATTATTGTTTGCTAGCATGTATGAGGTTTTATATTTTATATAGAATTTCTCTTTTTTAAATAAATTAAAGTAAAATATGTAAATTAGCACCTTCTGCTTTAAGTATATATTTATCAATATTTTTGCTTAAAGGGATGGTTTTAATTAGAACAACAAATCCTTAATCAAGTGCCTAGGTATAAAGTGCCGAGTCACTGCTGCCCGATTTGCACTCTTTTCTCTCATCAACCAGTCAGCATAGCAACAAAATCTCATCAAGCACAACCAGCCTTCTTCCTTGATTTGCAGCATTTATTTAATTGAATCATAAAATTTGCAGTTAGCACTTGAAAACTTTATTTCAAGAAATGAAAAAGAATTGGTTGCAGCTTTAACAGCTAACCAAAAGAAAGTAGAGAGCACAAGAGAATGCATTGAGAAGCATTGGTATCAGAAATAGCTGAAATCATTCCCAGGACAACCCCACTGGAATCAAGTGATAGAGAGCAGTGGAGACAGCACGGAAATCACACACTATGTGATCAAATCCATCTATTATAAAGTTCTCACAAGCCCTTCATGGAAATAGTATTTATTCTCTGGGGGAGTAAGTTTTCTGAACTTCTTATAACCCTCTGACTTCTCTGTCAGATTCTAAGGAATTCTAAAGAATTGAGAATTTAAAAATTAAATTCTAGGAATTTAAAATTAATCAGGAACATTTTAAGTCCTCCACTGCTGTCAACACAACTTAAAGAATTATTCTACAATTAAGGTGACTGTCCTGTCTCCTTCACTAAAAGGAAATGAGTAAAATAGTCACCTACCTTTTAATTAGCACTGAATTCCTTGGCTATCTGTGGGAGAGAATTTCACTTAAGCTAGAATGAGTGGTAATCATGTCATGTTTAGATGAAGGTAAATACTTTCATACTCCCAAGGAACTAACCTTATACAAATACTGGTTTTTTGTTGTTGTTTGTTTGTTTGCTTCTTAGACTCAGGTTTATAATTTATTATCTTGAAGGTCTTGATTCCTTTTTAGGCAACTATACTAACATTTTATAGGGAAATACCAGAGCAAGGAGAGTAAGCTAAAGAGGATTTGAAAAACTATAATAAGTTTTGTAGCATATGTCTACACTATAGGTTATGAATTCTACAGGCAAATATTACAGAAAGTTGTTTCTCTTTAATGTTTTCTGTCTGGAAGAAAAACATTTGAAAAACTATCAACATTTGTGTAGCAAATACTGAGGGAAGGTTGTGAAGATCATGCATCCAGCAGCCTCAACCTAGACTTGCGCAGCCATTTTGGATATCCAATTTCAAGCTCTAAATAGAAACATATGGTTAAAAATAAGTTGTTTTGGTAAAATCTATAAGCATGTACTATTTCATTGACTTATTCATATCTACTAATTGCAATAATCTTTCTGGATATTGCTGAACTACATTTATCGACATTTTCCAGCTCTCTTGAGCCAGGGCTAATTAAGCAGTTATTGTAAAATGAATGAGCCTATCACAAAAGAAAGAAAACCATTTAGTTTTTCATTAGGGGTAGCCAGTTTGCCTGCACTCGGAGTGCCTCTCTTCACACTCCAGCATGAGACAGGTTCATCATTGTAAAGAGGTAGGGCAATTAGAAACATCCCTTCTTTCCCATCTCAACAACAAAGGTGTATTGGGCAGGATTTCTTGTAAGTATGCTTTGTGGAGGAAGCTTCATATTAAACCAGTACACTGGAGACACTCAACAAAAGTCAATGAATGAACAAAAGAAAGAAAACAAAAACTCTGAAATGTAGCCAAAGAGTCCTAATTTTGTCTCCCTTTGATAATTTTGTCTCCCTCCACAATTTTGATAAATTTTCTAACACAGAGATTAATTTTCTAACATACACAAAAGTGAACTTCTGCCTCAGATATAGTCAGTTATTGATTTGATAAGTGAAAACTTTGATAAACTAACAAAAGAAGAAAAGAAAAAAAAAACTTTACCACTTGAAATGCTACCTTTTCTGTGATTGCCAGTACTATTATGTCCTTTAAAATACTTCATGAGAGTCAATGAGTTTGTATACACTGGCCAAGAAAAGTTTGAGAAGAAAGTTTTGTTTTTGTCATTATATTTTAAAACTCTGACACTTAAATTCTACTTCCCTCTTTTGGTCAGGTTGAAACCCTTGGATTAAAGCATGCCCTGCTAGATTATTTTAGAAATTTTAGCATATCAGAGGAAACAATGTCGATCATCCTATTCTTTTTATAGGAGCAGAAGATGTTCCTAGTCAGTCAATGAGCATGTAAAGAACACAAAAGGAAGCTAGCCTTTGAAAAATGTAAATGGGGGTTGAGGGAAGTACCACCTGTCTTGGGAGCCTACCATTTTGGCATGTGGATTGGAATCCTCAAGTCCTCTTGGCTCTCTACTTGCAGGTTTCTGTAATAAATAAATGTTGTGTCAGGAACTGTATCAGATATCATACATAGACACACATGTACATGTGTACATACACATGAAGATAACACTTTCTTGATTCATTAAAAATCTAAGATAGTTTGTAAATTCCTATGGGATAGGATGTGGGAGACAATTCTGGTTAAGTGAGGTTTTATCAGAAACTATTTTTCCTTGTAAACCTTGTGAATCTCTCCAACAATATATTTGGTAATAGATTTACAAACATTTCTTAAGATCTTTCATTCAAAAAATATATCTATTAAAATTCCAGTAAAACCAGCTTATGAAAAGGATTGCACTGATTGCATGTGCAGTATCTTCTTAGATCATCTTGTGTGACAGGCAGATTCTGTGGAAGTACAGACAGAAAGCTGTCTTTTCTTTAATTTTTTTATTGATTTCTGAGAGATGAGGAGAGAGGGAGAGGGACAAAGAGAAACATCAATGATGAGAGATAATCATCCACAGTCTGCCTCCTGTATGCTCCCCATTAGGGAACAAGCTGGAAATCTGACCAGGAATCAAACTGTGACCTTATGGTTCATGGGTTGATTCTCAACCACTGCACCACACCGGCCTGCCTGAACACTATCTTAATTGCATCCTTTTAGCTATGAATAAAGATGACATAATGATAATTGCTAATTAACAAGAAACATACCATTGAGAGTCTTGGTGCTTTCAGCACCCCATTTTCAGTAAGAAGCATCCTGGTCTGTGACCTTGAGGATATAGATGTAGAAACAGCCACCAGCATTTGGGTGATTTTAGAAAGCCTGTAATATTCTTTTGTGACTTAGTCACTAATGCATGAGTTTGCTGATTTGGCTAATTTGTTTCTCTCTTGTCAAGACTGATCATGGAATATAATATACCTCCTCAGTCTGATGAAGGCTTCATTCGAAGCCATCATTGAATATTGACCCCTGAGAACCTGGGCCAGGACTAGGGTGAGGTGAGCAAGGTATTTGTCTTGTCACAGAAACAACATTTAAAAGAGATACATACATACTCAGTAATTGTGATAATACTATAAAATGAATTTCCAAGATTTCATGATGAACACAATTCCAATATTGTAAATAAAAGATCATCTTTGGCTGCATACTTGCATGAGCCATTATGCTCTTCCCACCCGAATCCCAGCCCTACAAAGAACTAGAAAGTGTCTCATTTCTGCCTCAAATAAGAGAGTTATATTATATTATTGGGTCTTTTCAAGGAACTGGCAAATAGTCAAGTGACATCAAAATTATTATTGCAATGAACAAACCAGCACAACTAACAGAAAGGAGGCAAGGGGCCAAGACTGGTTTGGCTCAGTGGATAGAGCGTTGGCCTGCAGACTGAAAGGTCCCGGGTTCGATTCCTGTCGGGGGGGCATGTACCTTGCTTGCGGGCACATCTCCAGTGTGGAGTGTGCAGGAGGTGGCTGATGGATGTCTCTCTCTCTCATCGATGTTTCTGACTTTCTGTCCCTCTCCCTTCCTCTCTGTGAAAAATCAATACAATATATTAAAAAAAAAAAAGAAAGGAGGCAAGGGGCTATAACAGTGTGATGTAGAGAGGACTGGAGAAATGGGTTGGAAGCCTCTCCAGGGGCTCTGTAGTTCTTCACTGGTGAAGGGAAATACTATGAACCTGCAATTAGTATTCAAGCTAGTAAGACTCTGTTCCAAGCCCATGAAATAAATGTCCAGCCATCTTTGGAATACAGTCCTAGTAAATATATAAATATTAAAATACTAGAAACAGCCTTCTTCCTAGGTTGTTCTCTTGTGGTGAATGAATCTCAGATTTTATCTATAGAGCCAACTCACATATGAGAAGGGTAGAAGCTTTTTTTCTGTTTTATGTTATGAGTAGCACTAAGCAAGCCTGTTAGCCTCTGAATCTTAATACCTTCAATTAAGATTAGTGCCTGCAATTCCACAACCATTATATCCCTTTGGACATTGAAGGTCTTTGCAGACTTTCAGAACTTACTAGAATAATACATATATGTCTGACTGAGGTAATCCCTGTAAAGTGCTTTCTGTTAACCCCAGTAGATGTTAATATAAGTAGAAATGTGTTCCAGTGGAAACAGGATCTAGGAGAGGCATTGGTGCAGAGTAGAGCTTAGCCAAGCCCCATTGATGTAACAGGGAAAGAACCACAATGACTTTTCCCAAACCAATTTTGCTGGGATAACGACCTTGCTGGATAAATAATGTGTCTAACAAGCACTAGCTAAATCACTATTATGTATATGATTTTATGACAAATACAACAAGTCTAAACCAATCATTTGCATACACTTTCTTAGTTAAACCTCAAGGTAAACATACACATTGACATCATTATCTGATTTTGTCTCACGAAATCTTAGTATAACCTCAAAACATCATCATACAATATTATTTCCCATTTGAGTTCACAATTAAGACTTGTTTTTATCATCTTGGAGTCACAACTGGTGTAATAAGAGCACAAATAGATAAAAATAAGAAACCATCATATAATCAGAGAAAGATGATTTGTCTGTCCCTAAATACTCCAGTGAAGTTCAGAAGGAGCATTTCTGCTCTAGGTCATAGGTGTGTTGCTGGGTGTAGGGTGGGAACATATTCTACATTATTGTGCAGGAAAAGCACAAGGGCGTATGGGACATGCAGAAATAAACAAAGCATTCAAAACCTCTGGAACTATGTAACCAGACCACTGTGAACCCCCAAACTCCTTGTTTTAAAATATTGGTACCATTATGTTTTCATTGGCACTTGCAACCAACTGTGGTCAGTTGATGAATACATAGTTTGCTTCAGAATTTAAGGCTTATATTTTCTCCTTGAAACAATCCCATTGAACAGTTTCATCAGATCATCTTATCAAGAATGCTTTATTCATTAATTACTTTTTTAAGAAAATTTCTTTATGGCTTCTTAAACTGCACTTACAATAGTTTTTTTTTAATGTGTGTGTCTGTGTGTGTGTGTGTCTTTAGTGAACTAACTACATAGAAAATCATAATTGTTGTTAAAGGCACTAAGCAAGCCACTACTTGTAGGGACTTCTGCAGGATTGGCAGTTCATTTTTTAGGTCTTCATATGTTACTAAGACTATATATTGCATATGTAAATTATATATTGCTAAATATATATTTCTAATGTTATTTTAATAAACGTTTCCCTTTAGTGTAAAATATACACAGAGATGCACAAGTACTAAGTGTAGATATGGATGAATTCTCACAAATAAGTACCTATATGTAACCAACCCCCACCCCCCAGATCCAAAATCAAAACTTTACCTCCTAAACTGAGGGCTCTCTCTTCTCTGTTGTAACTAATACCCTGACTTCTAATACCATAGATTAGTGTTGCCAATTCTTGACCTTGGTATAAATTGAATCATGCAGTTTGCTTGTGGATTTGATGTCTTGCTGAAGAGTATGTGAGATTTATCCACGTTATTGTAGATATCAGTGTGTCATCTATTATTCTTTGTCTTTAGTTTTCATTGTATGAATACATAGCAGTTTGTCTTATTGTGAGAACATTATTGTAAGTAGCTTCCAGTTCCACAGGACACATTTCTGTTGGGTTTATGCCTATGGCAGGAATTGCTGGGTCATAGGCCATCTGTATGATCAGCTTTAATATGTAGTACTGATTTTCTCCATTGTTTATACCATTTACATTTTCATTAGTTATGTTTGAGAATTTTCATTGTCCATATCCACTAGTATTTAGTATTGTTGTCCTTGATTTATTTTTAATCAGGTTATAGAAATACAATACAGATAAAACACACAAAAATAGATTCATGGCTTAACGAACAATTGAAGGTGAATATCCTTGTAATCACTGCATTTGTTGAGAAATTAAACCGCCATTTCAAGTTTCCTATCATTATGCCCACCCACTCTCCCTCCCCAAATTAGTTACTTTTCTGGCTTAAAATAATGACATCTTCCTTGTGTGTCAATATATTTTACCCCCAAATATTTATTTCTCAACCCTATAACTTAGTCCTGTCATTTTAATATTTTAATTATTGTAAGAAAAAGATGCATGCATTTATGTACATTCATCTTTCACCCATAAATATGATGTTAGCTATAGGTTGTTGTTGTTGTTGTTTTTGTAGATACCTTTTATCAGGTTCAGTAAGTTCCCTTATATTTCTAGTTTACTAAATTTTATCAGGAATAGATATTAAATCTTTTGAAAATGTTTTTCTTGCTTAATTTTCTTGAAATAATCATATGATTTTATAATCTTAGTCTGATAATGCAGTGAATTAGCTTGAGTGATTTCTTAAATGTTAAATTTGACTAGTATTCTTGGGATTAATTCCAAGTGGTCACAATGCATATCCTTTTTTATATATTATGAGATTTAATTGGTTAAAAATTAATAATAATTTATACACCTGTATTTATTAAAAGTATTGGCAAGTAGTTTTTTCAGTTGTAATGACTTTGTCTAGGTAACAGAAAAATATGGAGCTCATAAAATTAGTTGAGAAATAACTATTTTCTCTCATTTTCTGGAAGAATTTATGTGTAATTGGTATTATGTCATCATTAAATGTTTAGTAGAGTTCACTAGTAAAGCTATATAGGCATAGAGTGTTCTTTGAGGAAAGGTTTTTACTACAAACTCAATTTCTTTATTACATGGATACAGGACTATTCAGGTTATTTCTTCATGAGTAAGCTTGGGGATTTGTAACTTTCAAAAAGTTTGCTACTCTTGACATGATCATAATGAAATGATGCTTTTCATAATATTCTCTAATTATCAATTTAATAAGTATATAATCTCCTGTGATGTCACCTTTCTGATTTCTGAAAGTCTCTTGCATTTATTCTGATCAGTCTGGTTGAAGGTTTATAAAATTTATTAATCTTCTCTACAAAATAGCTTTGTGTTAATTGATTTTTCTCTGTTATCTATTTCACAGGTAACTAATCTAACATTTTATTTTTTCCTGTTCTCTGCTTACATTGAGTTTCATTTGTTTTACTTTCTCTTGTTTCTTAAAGTGAAAGCTGAGGTTATTTTAATAAACTTACTTCTTTTTTAACATAAACAATTTGTGTAAGTTTCCTTTAATTTCTATTTTCACTCTTTCCCATACATTTTGATATGTTGTGCTTCATTTCCTTGTAATTTAAAATACTTTCTAATTTTTCTTTCAATTTTTTTCTTTGACCTATGGATTTCTTAAAACTTGTTATCTACTTTTTAATTGAGGATTTTTCCAGTGTGTTTTTGTTACTGATTTTAAATATGATTTTATTTTGTGAACATATTTTGTATGACTTCAGTTCTTTTAAATGTACTAAGACATTTTCCCCTTAATATGGTTTATGCTTGTATTTTTCCAATAGTGCACAAATCAATATTTTATTTAACCAATATAGTTTTCTCTGAAATAGTGTCTTGGTTTGCTTGGGTATTGCCATTCTCTTCCTCCCCATATGTAGACTAAAGGCTTGGTATGAAATCGCAATAAATTGTTCTGCATCTTCTAACTCATTTAGATTTAGGACTACTTCCACTTCAAACACACTTTACTGAACTTTTTAAGTTAATCAACTATTGCAAATAAAATTTTCTTACGTGTAGGGGATGGATATCAGGTAAGATTGGCTCAGTTCTGGTTTGCAGCTCATCACCAAAGTATCCTTTATTCTCCACTCCCAGTCTCTCTCGAGGTGGGCTGTCAAAAAAAAAAAGTGGAACATTGATACAAGACAGGGGATACACCTGTGGTTAATATTAAATCAACAAGGAGATTTTTCAAAGATGGATACTTCCGTTACACCAATTAAATAAGAGGGAGAAACCAAAATTAGGATTAAAAAAAACAAAAACAAAACAACAACCCTGTAATTTCAATGTGTTATCAAGTTTGGGACTGATTGGGATTAGCACTGGATATACGGCTACTCTTACGTGGTCTTTAATAAGAAGTTATATTTTGCCTCTATCAAGTACCGTACCTCTATGGACACAAAGCCAATATATTCTTAGTAATGGCCTTCTTCAATACAGAGGAAGACAGACATACCTCTGAACTTGCTTCAGTTTAATACAGTTTAGGTAGCGAATTAAAAATGCGATTCCTCCAATACTGATGATACCCAGTACAAGGACTACAACCAAGATGGAGATATCTGGAAGGTTAAAAAACAACAAAAAACAACCATGAGCTTCAATCAGGATTTAAAGTAGAATATTAACATTTAACTGAGCTGTTACAGACAGTTCTCTATTCCTTAAAATACTCTCCCTACAATTTTTAAATTTTAAAGGAAAAGGCTATAATATTACATAAATTACCATCTGTGTTAGCAATGAACACTCCTTATGTTTAAGAGAACCACAATCAACAGAAAAGTTTTGATTTTTCAGTTCTTAACAGACTATAGAAAAAGCCTTTTTGGGTTATGGGCTCTTAGAAGACCAATGCAAATTTAGGAGAAGATACATTAATTCTAAAAAGCAATGGGAGTAAATTCAAATGTAAGTATTTAAACATGTGAAAGAAAAAGATCATACAGATACATGCAGAAACACAACATATATGTAGTAGACTCAGCAAATAAGAAAAAAGCTTTTTCACTGGTTAGGCTTTTGATATATGCAGGATAGTATATTATAGGATGCTCACTGGTAACATTTAAGGATTCTTCCCATTCCACAATTATCTCTTCTTCCTCACATTGGCACTGGAGCTCACTGCCATCCACCTAGAAGAGCAGTCAATCATAATGTTATCAAATGACTGACATACGCTGTGTTTTGCTCATCACTTAGTTTAATGCTAGCTAGTTATACTAACATGCACGCGCGCACACACAAACACTTTTTATTGATTAAACTATATACTAAAATCAATTATTGAAAGAAATAAGCAAAAAAAAATACAAGAATCAACCACCTTTGAAGATGTTTGAGCATAAAAATGATTCCAAAAAATTAAAACCATATAAACAAGATGGCTTGAGTTATCTTTCCAGAAGGCATCATTGTATTCCCTTTGTAGTCCCTGCTAAAGTTGAATATATCACAGCCAATCATCAGACTCTAAGTAGACTTAAAATAACGAGGTAATATTAATGTGGGATAAAAGTGAGGGAACTATGCTTAGTTCATCAAAGAGTATTGTACAATAGTTAAGAACATACATTCTTTCTGTGTTTAAATATCAACTTTTCCTTTTACATAAACCAAGTTTAACTTGTCCTCCATTTGTAAAAGTAGACAAAGGAATAGGACTCATCTTTCAGTTGTTATAAAATTTTTAAAATTTAATATATATATATACTATATAAAATTATATATATGTAATACTAATTAATTGGGCTTAGGAAAGATGTTACCCACAAGCATGACTGCTAGACACTGCTATTATTGAATAGTATCGAGTAAAATATATATAATGATTTGTTGTTTTTTTCAAAAGCTTTAGGCAAATGTTGAGATGATATAATTTAACTATAAGTGATATTATTATGGATCCAACTTTAAACTTTAGGTGTCCATCTCTTGCTATGAATTCTGCCTGGTACTGAGTTTTCATTTTATGCATTTTCCTCAGCTCAAGGACGTTTTATGTGCTTAAGATTATCAGTCTAATAATAAAACATAGACTTGCAATATTGGTAATATGTATATGTGATATCTGGTTTGGCCCTTTGGATCAATTTTATTTATTATATGTAAAAAACAGTTCCCAAATGTACACTTGATTTCAAAATCACTATCATTATATAAACATGTGCATGAGTATATAGACATACACATACACACACACACACACACACACACACGCCAAGGAATAAGTCCTATGTAAATAAATGTCTGGTAAGAGATTAATTTAAAAAGAAGTAAAATCTTACAGCATTTTCATTGCACTGAAAGGAGCAATTAGTTGAATTGTAGAACTTCTCAAAATTCACACATTCACCATTGATGCATACCTAGAAATAAAATAACCAAGGTACATTGGAATTACTTATTCTTAGAATTTACATAATTTTTCCTATTGTAAATAATCGCAGGTAGAATATTCTGTGGAGTAAGAAATCCTCTATAAAATTTGATGGCCATCTACATAAATATGCAAAGTGTCCCCTTAGGAGTTCGATCAGGAGACTAGGAGATCAGGAGTTCGATCGCTCACTATGATGTGTGCTAACCACCAGGGGGCAGCACAGAACATGGTGGGCGACCAGGGGTGATGGTAGGGCGCTGAGGGAGCAAGGGAAGGAGAAGGTGGGAAGGCAGGGAATCTGATTGGCTCTGATCACTAACCAGGCCTAGGGACCATACCCATGCATGAATTTCATGTGCTGGGCCTCTAGTTTGAAAATAATGTACTGTGCATTCAAATACTGTTGTACACAAACTTAATTATTAAAATGTATATGTCATTAATTCTTCGAACATTAATCTGCATGTGTTTTGGGGGTTCTATTCAGAAAGTCATTGTTGAGATCATGTCAGTTAACTTTCCTCTATGTTTTCTTCTAGGTGTTTCATCCCTGACATTTATGTGTTTAATGCATTTTGAATTAATCATTGTTCATAGCCTAAGATAAGTGTCCAATTTCACCCTTTTGCATGTGGATATCCACAACATCATTTATTAAAGAGACTGTACTTTCCCCATTGTAAATTTTTGGTGCCTTTGTCAAAGGTTATTTGACTGTAAATGCATAGATTGCATAGATTTGTTTCTCAGCTCTATTGTGTTCCATTGATCTAGATGTCCATTTTTATGCCACCACCATGTTGTAAAAATTACTATAGAGTTTGGAATAAGATTCTTCTAACTTTGTTCTTTTCTCAAAATTGCTTTGCTTATTTGGAATCTTTGTGGTTCATACAAATTTTAGAATTGTTTTTCCTATTTCTGTAGAGAATACAATTGGGATTTTGGTAGGAATTGCATGGAACCTGCAAGTTATTTTGGGTAGTATGGGTATTATAACAACATTAATTCTTCCAATTTATTAGAATATCTTTCAATTTATCTGTGTCTTCAATTTCTTTCATCAAAGTCACATTTTTCAGTGTATAGATTTCACCTACTTGGTTAAAAATATTTTTAAGTATTTTATTGTTTTTGATGATATTATAAGTAGGATACTTTTCTTAATTTCTTTTTCAGATAGGTTGTTTTCATTTTTGTTGACTTCATTGTGTGAAGATAAGTACAAATGTCTTTCTCTTTCTATGAATTCTTCCTGGTACTGAGTTTTCATTTTATACATTCCTCAGCTCAAGGACATTTATTGTTATTATTTCTTTAATTATATTTTACCTCTATTATGTTTTATTTATCTAAGAATTACTAGATTTCTCTATTAGATCTGGATTAAATTTCTTAGAACTATTTTTCCTGTTTTTATTTCTTTTTGTTTGTTTGTTAATCTTCAATGGAATATTTTTCCTCATATATATACACACACACACACACACACACATACATATATATATACACATACATATATATATATATACATTTATATATATATGTATGTGTATATATATTTTTTTTTTTCAGAGAGAATGGAAGAGAGGGGGAGAGATACACAGAGAGAAGCATGGATGTGAGAGACACATCAATTATTTGCCTCCTGCATGCACCTGGACTAGGGCTGGGAATTGAGCCTGCAACCCAGGTATGTGCCCTTGACCAAAATCAAACCTGCAACTGTTTGTCCATGAGCCAATGCTCTAACCACTTAACCAAACCAAGTAGAACTATTTTTAAAATTTTCTTTATCTTACTTTTCTGTGTTAAGAGGTTAAGCTTCTAATTTACTATTTTTATGTAGTACATATTTAATGGCTTGCTGTCCAAATTACAAATAAACTAGCAACCATGATTTAATATCCTTTTAATTGTATTAAGTATAAATTTAATGTTTTTAAAAAGGATTGTCCTCTTTTTTAATGTATATATGTTTCTTAGGGGACTGTCATCTCTGATCCTCAGATGATTTCCACTTTTCAATTATTTTATGTCTGTTGTTGTTTGTCCTCTTTGCTTATTCTTATGGAACAGATTTTCAATATACAGTCATATGTCACTTAATGATAGAGATATATACTGACAAATATGTCATTAGGTAATTGTGTCATTGTGCAAATATAGAGTGCATTTATACAAACCTAGGTGGTATAGCTTACTATACAGCTAGGCTGCATGATATAGCTTGCATTTATACAAGCTTAGGTGGTATAGCTTACTATACAGACAGGCTGCATGATATAGCTTGTTGCTCTTAGGCTACAAGCCTGTACAGAACACTGTAAACAATTATGACACAATGGTAACTATTTGTGTATCTAAACACAAAAAAAAGTATAGAAATATTATGTAAGAGATAAAATATGATACACCTGAAGAGGGCACTTACCATGAATAGAGCTTGTAGGATGGAAGTTGTTCTGGCCAGTGAGTGAGTGGTGAGTGAAGGTGAAGGCCTAGGACATTACCGTACACTACTGTAGACCTTAGAAACACAGTCTCATGATTCCTTCTGCTTCCTTCCAACAGTGTTAAAAAGAGAACATTGAAATGGTTGGTGCAGCTCTATGAATAGGGATGTGGGCTGTATTGGTGGGGAATATTGAGGGGAAACTGGGAAAGGCATAGATCACTGTAATAGTGACTGGCAGGGGGGGGAGTGAAAGGTGACCTGAGGATAAGGATAAGTATGAATAAGAAACTGAGATGGAGAGACAAAGGAACATAAGGGATAGGCATGGCAATACAGTTTGGTCTATTGGATGTTAGAGCAGTGGTCAGATTTTTGAAATTTGTTGTATTCATAAGAAAAGAGGGTGTTTAAAATAGAAAGGATGTAGAACTGAGGACCCAATATTTTGACTTTGAAATTTTTTGTTTTGTTATTGTTCTATTGATCCTACCTGTCACAAAGGTCTCTGTTTGTCATTAAATTAATGCATAAATAACACTTACCTATGCTTTCCGTTATTACAACCTGAAAATATTTCCACAGTGCAGGAACAGGCTACCACAGAAAGTTTTTTACTAAAGTGGCAATGTCACTTAATAGCTGTTAAAAGGGGAAGGGAGTGAGAAGTGCAGATTGGTACTTACAGTACTCTATCTTGAGGCTGGACAGTATAGGATAGGGAATATCTCTCTATATAAAAACCTAAGCAACAGTTATGACCAAATGACTGGAACAACTGGAACGACTGAATGACCAGCTGGTAGCTATGATGTGCACTGACCCAGACTTTGCTGCTGGGGCCCTGACAGCTTCGAATCTGGTTCACCTGCACCCTGGACTCAGACAGGGTGAGATGGCCCTAATCAGCTCTAATTGTCAGCCAGGCCTATGGACCCTACCTGTGCACAAATTTGTGTACCAGGCCTCCAGTAATCAATAATATTGTAATAACTATGTATAGTGCCAGTTGAGCACTGGCAATATCGGGGGCACACTTTGCAAAGTATATATGATTGTCTAACCAATATGCTGTACAGCTTAAACTAATATAAAATACAATAATTAAAAATGGAAAAAAATCACATTTGAAGAAAAAAATACTTATTACTCTAAGTTACCGCCCATGGACCTGTGTCCTTGTACAGGATCTTAAGTCCTCCACAGAGAATTTACAGCAGTTCCCTCTGAAGACAATCAAGTTGCATGGAGGGCTGTGGTGCCCTCAAGTGTTCAGTGCTGGGGGAACAAACTCCTCTGTGCCAAAGCAAGTAGGTGGTGATAGGCTGGGATGTGATCTCTGTCCTCAAAATTGTGGCGTTGTCAGTGAGAGGCAATCTATTGCCACACCCTGCAGATATTTCTCCCATCAGAAAAAAAAAAGTCTTCTGAACATCTGTCCTCCCATTTCTTACAGAAAATCTCCATTATAATCTCTTGGGAACACGATTGTATATGCAGTCCATTGTTGACCAAAACATTGTTGCACAATACACAACTATACATGATTGAACACTGGGAACATTGCCTTAAGAGCCATGGAGTTAAGTCTCAACTAGAGAGAAATAGTGAGATACTTATTTTAATTTATCCATTTTTGTAGTTTAATAAAGAAATAACAACAGATTTTTACAGCAATTCTTTTGTGACAGAATACAGACTAATCTCCTTTTCTTCCTTCTCTCCTCTCCTCTTCTCTCTCCACTCTATCCTTCTCTTCTCTTCACTTCTCTTTCCTTTCCTTTTTTGATTACCTACTACAGGCCTGGTGTATGAAATTCTTCCCCAGGAGTGGGGGGTCCCTCAGCCTGGCCTGTGCCCTTGGAGGATGTCTGACTGCTGGTTTTTGGGAGGCAACCAGTGGAAACACTCGCCAGCGGCTCCACCTCCTGATCACCTCTGCCAGTTACCTCCCTCATTAAGGGGGGTGGGGGAGGGGAGAAACTCAACACAAGAGCTCCTGCATTGAATGTCTTCCCCCTGGTGGTCAGTGCATGTCATAGAGACCAGTTGTTCTATCAGTCATTCTGCTGTTTGATCAATTTGCATAGTAGGGCTTTATTATATTCCTAAGTTCTATAGTATAACTAAGAAAAAAGGGCACCCAGGGGCCTTGGGATACTTTTGCTCTCTTATCCTACATCGCATTAAAAGGCCTGGAAGGGGTGGGTGTAGGGTAGAGGGGGTCAATGGGGAAAAAACGGGGACATCTATAATACTTTCAACAATAAAGATACATTTTAAAATAAGGTAGGGAAATATTTTTTAGTTATGGTTAAAATGGAAAAAGAAATGTACTCAGAAGAAATAACTACTAAGAGAAACTAGAATATTTTTTAATGCATTTTAAATTCTATATGTCTAAAAGTAGTATCTTACTATAAAAATAAAATGAAAAATCCTGTTTCCAGTGTCTTTGTGATACATCTATAGACTGGAATTTGCCACACAAGGATAATCTCATTAGGGATTGGTTCAGGAACTGGCACCACTGTGACTGTGCACTTCTGGACTAAAGCCTCATGTACTTATAAGAATAAGTACATGATCACAATGTACTTAATGAGATCAAAACAGGTTCCTTAACAACTGCTCCCCTATCAACTCCTCTGTTCAATTCCTGTCGCTCTTAATGAGGTTTTAGGAAGGGGATGTCATACTTCTGCTTTGTACATCTGTCTGTATTTTCTCACCTGAAGTGAATAAAACATTGTTTGATAATTTTTTTTTCAAATTGATGCTTACACTTTATCTTGTTGAAAATCCCTGGACTTTCTAGCTTGTGGTTAGTACACACAACTCAATTTGTACAAATATAGATACCTTATCATTTTGATATTTATTTAGTCATTTTAATGGGAAACTGTGTAGTTAAATATTTGGTCTTTATTAAGTGTTGTTGTTTTATTTTAACTCCAATCCTTTGTTATATACTGACTTTTTGTTTTCTAATTCAGTTCTTTATTACAGTACATGAAGGATACTGTAATGTTTGTGGAATTTTGCAAAGAGAAGAGAAGCCATATCACAGAAAGTACTCAATTTTAAAAAAGCTGATTTAAGAAAAATAATTTCTTATATGCTTTTCATATATGCTTGTGTTTATAAACCTGGGTGAGTTGGCTGTTGTTGTTAGTATGTACTCTTAAGTTTTATCTTGCAATAATAAGCCCTTTCTAATCTGGCCTCATTCTACCTGTTCAATTTAATTTTATTTCAGTTTATCCAAAGCTGAAGCCAGACTGAAATTATCAGTTATCTGACCATGCCATAAACATAGATACCCATGCAGGTATCTATTCATAAAAAGTTTTTGCTTATTTTCTCTGTGTTAAAAAATGTTATTTATCAATCAAAGCTGAAATGTCACTCATTGTAAGATGTCATTCCATGTTCTATAAGTGGACTCTAATGTACATTGATCACATCACTTTGAAAGTCCTTGTGTTGGGTCATAATGATATAGTTCACTTAACCTATAAAATTCTCAAGTATGCTCATCTGTGTCCAGCACAGTCACTGGCACCAGAGTAGGTGCCCAGTAAATATGGCCCAATGAATAAATAAATGGAAAATGTATTGCTGCTTCATAGCCAAATTAATTTAAAAATTATGTCTATAATTTTATTCCATGTCTTCCGTAAGATACAAATGAAACACATTTATAATATTTACATATCATTTTGTATAATAAAGATGAAATAAAATGAATATTTGTGAAAATGTCATTGCTATTCTGCTCAATACAAAAATTACCATTTCCCCCCCTGCTTTCTCTTATATAGGCCCTCTGGACCTAATTCTAGGATCCAAAGATATTTTACAGTGGCTGAGCCAAGAAGGTTTAATCAAACAAAGGGTTTTCATCTTACCATTCCATCTCCACATTTTGTTCCAGGAGCAACCAAGCCCAAATCTCTAGGATTGTGGTATAAATAAAAGGTTTTGCAGTCAGCAGTGACATTCTGCTTTGGAGCCTTCATATGATAGATCTTTTCTTCTCCAAGGAAAGATGAGTGCTGCCCTCCGATGCAGTATATCTTTCCACATTTGATATCTCTGGAGGAAAAGGACAGTATTCTCAGTCTTGGGATCAGAATAGAACTTCGGAGACTAGGCTTGCCCTGAAGTTGCCTGGCCACTGTTTTCTAGGCCTGGGCTTGCCAGCTGGCTGCAGAAGGGCCAGGAACAGGGTAGACTGTGGTGCAGTCCAGTCCTGACCCAGGGAACTGAGATGAATAGGCAGAGCTATAAATTGATCATATTTCTTTCTGATATTTTTGTGGCTCTCACAAATCTATATTAGCTTAAGCTTACAGAAGAATATTTTTATTAGTAATTTGAATTAGCACAACTTGAATCAGGACGCTAAGATTTCTTTCTTATTCTCCCTTGCACGGAGCACATTAGTTGATTGCTACAATAAACCTGTGAGGTGTGATTATTATAATCTCCATTTTGAGGATTAGGAAGTAATTGGAAGTAAAGGAAGTTCAAGGACTGACTATTTTCACCTGCTATTGTTTTCAGGCCAAATCCTGTTCCATGGCATGCAAAGCTCTGCCAAGTATCAGCAACAAACATGAACTCAGCTCATGCTTTTAAAAATCAGATCTAATTTCTAATTCTTCCATTTCTCTTCCACTGTCAACTTCTATCTTTCTTGTTATGGCTTCACTCTTTCATTCTCTCTTCCTCTTTTTACCTTTTCTACTTCCTTTTCTCTTCCTCCTATTTGCTCCTTTCTCTTTTTTGTAGAATATAACATCTTTCCTATCTTCCCTTCTTATAGTCCATGGCCTTCAGCAAATAAATACAGCACATAAATGCCAGCTGACACTTTCAGGGATGCGTGCTCCCTCTCTTTCTACTTCCCTCATCCCAGTCACCTCAGCAAAAAGAAGTTACAACTGCCAGGACAAGAGACACTCTGATCTGCCAAAACACTCTTGGAGGGCACTAATTCTTCTTCACAAGGAACTTACTTGTCTTCACAGGGAATTAATTTGCTTTTCTTGCTTTTGCAGTATCCGAATTTATCTCCCTTTTTATTCATGATGTAGCAGATATCAGGACTTCCTTTTGCTTCTGGGATGCAAAATGACATAATAAAAGTAAAACAATGAAAGTATGAATATTGTTAATTATAAAACAGTTTATTCTTTTTGATGTAATTGAAATTTCAATATTATGTAATGGTGAAGCAGAATGGAATAAATAAATAATTTAAAAATTATTCCCTCAGGATGATATTTAGTATGGACATAAAAAATAATAAATATACCTTAACCCACATACTGATATAGTCCACTAATATTAGAGGTAATGTCAATTAATATTAAAGGTAATATGTGAAGAGGTGCTAGGTAATATCTTTAAAAAATTACACACATGACATTATTTTCCATCTTTCCCCCTGTATAGAACAATAACAGAAGAATACTGGCTATTAGCATTATCAATCACCCACTTGTCACAGTCTCTCACCATGATCAAACAATTCAGAGCACTGGTCATCCCTGGTAGGACATCTCCCCATGAAGCAGTAGCCTTTTGCATTCTTGCAAGGAGTTCCATTTGCTTGGAATTGGTCCTTGGGACACCCAGAGGAGTGACCTGTACACGCTTCAGGAAAATCACATTCATCTTTTGCTGGTCTGCATAAGGACCCTGCTTTTTTCATCTGTTGAAGAAAAACAAACAGATTAAATCTTGGACACCTTTTGATAGGCAAGGTTCAGTAAGTAGAAGGAAGATTGGCCTGTTTAATTGATCTCAAAAAGTTTTTAGTACTAAATCATACTTTCCTTTTGCATTCCACTTAGAATTATCATCATTTGTGAATGCATTGGCTTTGATTAATTTAAGTAATGCCAAGATGGTGTTTTTGAAATTTGGTATTAGAACAGCATTAGACAGAGTTGGGATGGACATGTTCTGTTCATCTTATCTTCTTCAATTCTTGCTCCAGCACCTCTCCCCTTCCCCAACGCCCACCATCTCACACACACACACACACACACACACACACACACACACACACCTGGAAGTCCCTGACTATCAGGAGGAATATCCATTCCCAATAAATCAGATTTCTCCCATGAAGTAGAACCATCCTCTGACTCTCATTGCAGGGCACAGCATGGAAATATTATCTCATTCAGCCATTCAATCTGCATTTAATTGTACTGAGTTCTGAAACTATTTCAAGATGAGTAAGACATGCTTCCCTTTCCCTTGTGATTTCACAATCTAGTGGGGTAAAAGAAGTGTCAATAAAATGCTTGCACAGAGTCATTGGGATTTCGGGTCTTCTTGCCTAGAAACACATATTTAATTCCAGCATAATCCTTTCCCCTATTTGTTCATTTTTGTTGGGATGTCAATACATCCCCCCACCCCAACCTGAGGTTGAATAATTTGGTTTGGTAATGAATTACAAAGAAGCAAAAGAAATGTTAGCCATGTAACTCCATTTCTGAAACACCAAGCACTGCATACTCTCTTCTCCACTTCCCAGACCAAAACACTGCGCAGTGCTTATAAGTCAGAGCACCTCAGGAGAGGTGCTGTTTTGTACATGGAAGCCGAGCCCCTGTCTGGAATTAGTGGCATTGGATTTTAGTAGTCATATAGCACTTTGGTCCTTTGATCACATAAAGAAACAAAGAGAGAAATATGGTGCTAGCAAAGGATCTTACTTGACAAGATTCACAGCATTCTCCTTCTGCACAAGTAAATCCTGGCTTCAGCAGACACTTATTGGCATCACAGCAAGGATTAGTGCATTCCTGGCAAAAAACAAAAATTAAAATCAGAAATTGGATTGCAATTTGGCTCCTGTTTGAAGAGTTAATTAGCTTCTGGGTAATTTAGAATCACTTGTTTTTCAGAGTTAAATACAAATGCCTGGTCCTTAGCTAGGATAGCTATACAAGGTGGGACAGAAATAGGTTTATAGTTATGCATATGGGAAATAATAAAATAATAAGTAAGAATACAAGAATAAACTTTTTGTTTCGCATACTCACTACTGTAAACCTACTTTTGCCAAACCATTATAAATACTATAATGGTTGGGACTTCCCATTGGTGTTGGGACTTTTACTTTGTTTCCTTCCCACCTGGTGGCTCAGTATCCCAAAGTTCATGACCTTCTATTCTCCTAATGACTGTCCTCTGGGAGGGTCTTGCTGCTTCTCTATTCTAAAAGTTTGATGTGAGATAATACAACTTCTGAAGATCTAATTTCACATTTTCCTTAAGAATCCAAGTATTACAGGCTGACATTTCTTTTTTTAATGCATAATTAAATAATAACAGCAAGTTGGACACATATGCTCTATCTGCTCACAATTTAAACTGCAAACAAAACTGTCTGCATCTGGTCATGTAAGTTACTTCATATGTGAGGGTGAAACTGCGAACCATTACAAAGAAGCTCCATGGGAAAAGGCATCAATTTCAAAGCAAAAGCATCTGTACATTTCATGAAAGACGTTTGAAGACTTGATGTTTTGTAACCTCTGGATATGTCACTGTTCCCACTCTCATTGTGAACTCTCTTAATTGCCATCCTACTAGACATTTTTTTCAATTAAATTTATTGGGGTGACTGGTCAACATAAATAGGTTTCAGGTGTGGGTTTCTTACTTTTTAAACTTGTGCCATGTCTCCAGTGCACATACTCAGAATGAGGTTTGGATCTGCAGCATCAGTATAACCTTTCAAGTTGGTAGGAATGAAATATCTCAGCCCACTCCCGACCAACTGAATAAAAAAATCACATTTTATCAACATCTCCAGCTGATGCATCTGTACATGGTAATTTGAGAAGAAATCGTGTAAAACAATTTCTTGAAATAAATAACTTCTATGTTGAAGAAAAGCTGATGAAGAGTTACTTTAAAATCTGCCTCAAAGGATTATTCTGTTTCAGAGACCAAGACTGCAATAAATATGTGAAAGGTTATAAGTTTCCTGATCAATTATAAGACAGTTGTTTTTATAACATTAGCTATCACAACAGGTTATAGCTAGCCTCATAATTTCCAGAGTAAAACAGGATTGGCTGTGAAGGATTTTGTAGAGGGAATTCCTACTATGCATGAGAGGCCAGAGAATGATACAAATGGGCCCTACTTAGAAGAAGAGCCCATCTATAACAATAAAAGGGTAATATGCTAATTAGACTGGGCATCATTCCAGACATCCTTCCAGACAAAGCTGGGGCTGGAGGGAAGTCCAGGTTTTCGGTACTTGCTGTTGGCTGGAGGAAAGTTCGGGTCCTGGGTGCTAGAGGGAAGCTGGTGCTGGCAGCCTGAGGATGGAAGGCCTACTCTTGCATGAATTTCATGCATTGGACCTCTAGCTAATATATAAAGCAGCAACTGTGATGGAGTGGACCTCCAGCAAGATCATTATACACAATTTATTACTCGGTAAGAAGCCTTTGATAAGGCTGCACCAACAGCCTCTTTCCTAATGAGAAAAATGAAGCACAGTTCTTAAAGCTTTATAAGGAATATCATGGTTGATTAATGGCTACATCCCTGCCTAGGTTCTAGCTGAGCACAAACTTTGTATTTCAAAGACGTGTCCTGGTTGGTGTGCCTCAGTGGATAGAAAGTCAGCCTGTGGACTGAAGGGTCCTTGGTTTATTCCTGTCAAGGGCACATACCCAGGTTGTGGGCTTGATCCCCAGTGGGGGTCGAGGGGAGGGAGGGCATGCAGGATGCAGCTGATCAATGATTCTCCCCCATCATTGATGTTTCTATCTCTCTCCCTCTCCTTTCCTCTCTGAAATCAATAAGAATATATTAAAAAAAAAGACATCATTTGCAAATACCTGCACAGGGCCACAGTCACATTCTTCTCCCTCATCCAAGTTCTTGTTTCCACAAGATGGAGAATCATTTGAGTTATCAGTAAATGGAACATTAAACATGCATGCTGGCTTATAATCATTCAGGAATTTCTCATACTGCATTCTGTTGCATTTACTGAATTTTAGTGCAGGAATGCTAGAGATAAGTTAAAAGTAAAGGTTAATCATATCATTGCATACCAGTAGAATAACTGTGAAAATTTTATAGATAATTTAGAAAGAAAAATATGATTATTAAACTCTGAAAGTCTTATTTATTTTTCCTACTCTTGTCTTTCTGTTACAGCAGAGTGACTGGGCTATTCTTTATGTAAAATGTCTTATTGAAACACAGCCAACAAATGCTATTATGGTGAAAATGCATAGACTTTATCTGCTCCAGAAAATTGATTGCTGCTCCCATATCACTTTTTATTTTTTCTTGCAATAATCTATATACTTGGTTATCATCCATGTAAGATTATAGGCTTCTCAATGCAAAGACTGTATCATATTCATTTTATTTTAAAGAAAAGCACCAGTTTCCCTAGCCTGTTTGACTCATTGGACAGAGTGTTGGCCTTTTGATTGAAGGGTCCCGGGTTTGATTACTGTCAAGGGCACATATCTCAGTTGCAGGCTTGATCCCTGGCGCTGGTCAGGGCACATGGGAGGCAACTGATCAGTGTGTCTCTCTCATATCAATGTTTCTGTCTTTCTGTCTCTCCTCTTCCTTTCTACTCTCTCTAAAAAGTAATGGAAAAATATCCTCAGGTAAGGATTAACAAAAAAAAGAAAAAATAGAAAAAGAAAAGCACTATTTAGTACAGTGGCTGGAACAGAATAGTTGACTTTAAACATTTGTTGAAACAAACTATTCATTTAATAATATCTAACACATCCTAAAAGTAGATATAGTTTTTAAAAACTGAAATTGACCTCCTTCCTATTTTCTTTTTGTTTTGACTCTTTTCCATTTTTATTGACACATAGATCAAATAGAGATGGACATTTGGAGTCCTAAATACATTAGATGATTAGATTCGGGTGGTGGGGCCCTGAATATAAATGACAAATTATATGGATAACTATATAAAGTTAATATCAGTTATTGAATTCTTCCTTTATGCTAGTCACTGTGCTTGGATGCTTTGGCCACTTTCCTCCATTTAATCAATATATAGAGCACTGGTTACATTCAAGTATTATTTTTCTTATTTTATACAATGTACTATGTGCACCTCCTGTGAAAGAATTCAGAGATGTGCAAGGCTTGGGGCCTGACTGCAGCTAAATCAATGCTGGGAGGAAGCTGGGCATCCTCTCATTCTGTATCTAGGGAATGCCTTATATGTGTCTGGGACTTTTCTAGGCAGGGTTCTATAACAATGAACAAAGAAAAACAAAACAAAACAAAAGAACCCTGACCTCATGAAACATGCATTCTAATGGAGGAGGAAAATAACTAAATATGTAAAATGTAGACTGTATTAGATAGTAATTAGTACTAAAGGAGGGATTAAAACAAGGGGTGAGGGTGTGCATACTGTTAGAGTAGATGTGTGAGGGGACAGGATTGAGAAATTGGATCAGGTAGCTATGAGGGCTTTACTGAGAATGGTGTTTCAGTAAAGATGATAAACCAAGGTATGTGGAGTGTGTTCCTCTCCTGAGCAGCTGGGTATAGTGACTAACTAATTGTCATGTACTTTTGCGATGTGCTCAGATGGAGTTTTAGAATTTCTCTCATTATATCACTGGGCAATACACTACCAATGGGTATGATTTAGCTCTCGAGGGAAGTACCTTACTGTAACTGCTTTTGTAATAGACCTTCTGGAGTATATTAGGAAAATTCCATATAATCATAATATACCCCTACAATATGGAATTTGAATTAAAAGTCGTTCCCAAAATATTCAAATGTGTTCTCTATATCATTTGAGCCTTACCTCCCACCTTTATCCATCACACATCTTTCCAGAGTGCAGGTACATGGGTAATCGTCATGTTGCATCCCAAGGCTATGTCCCAGTTGATGGGCCATTCGGTTTGCAATCACATTAAGGTCAGGTAAGAGATCCTGAGGCCAAAAGAAGATGTGCATCAGAAATTTCTAGCAAATAGTGCTTTGAAATAATGGTTGAAACCTGTTTTCTAGCTTCTGGTTAACTAATACTTATTAGAGAGGCCATGGACTTATTTCCCTCTTCTGCCCTTCAGTTTCTTTAGTTATATAATGAGGTTGGATGAGTGATGTTTTGAGTTGACTCTAAATCTACCATTTTGAAATTCTTTTTTGTGTGGTATAATAATGGTCATTGTTGGAGCTATACAGACAATGCTTACAAATAGCTAAAAATGATTAACTAATGCTTTATCCAATAAAATAAACATTACTGCCTTCCATATACCAAATAATCGAAGGGGGTAAAAATAAAAATATGTGTGGTTCATGTTTTCAATGTATAGTCTCACATTGCACAGAATTGTTATGCAATCCTGAGAATGGACTTCCTATTTGAAGAAAAGCAAGAGGTCCAGTGAGACAAAATCCAACACAAAATTGATTGTTCCATGCTTGCAGTTCTATTTAACATTCTAATCTTTGTATTATTTTCAAAAATGTGAATTTTCGAAGGGAATGGAATATCAGGTTACTGTACAAGTAAAATACCAATAATTAGGTAATTTCATCTTGCACATTTAAGTTTAAAATATGCTGTAGGTTATAATATCATAATTTAAGTGGTGAATACCTATATTAGATTAGGTTGACACATTATGCAACATTTATGTTATTAAAGTTCCATAGGCAAACACATAATCATACAAAGAATCATACAATACATGGTTCATGAATTCATTTTAATAAGTTCTAGCTTTTAATTTTAACATCTTAACAAGACTGGGCTGAGCATTGCAATCATTAGGTAGGCACTAAAAAAACAGTAATCCAAGTCTTGATGTTTTCAAAAAAATATGGTTCCTTGGACAGTATTTACTAGAAGCTTAGTGACTTAGGAAAGGATCAGAGTCAACAGTATGGAAGTCTTATGCTTTTGGAAGAGAAATTGCAAGTCTTTCTTGATATGATATTTTATATTATCTATGCAATTTCTTTTCAGCATAAGAACAATTAATCTCACTTGCTAAATCAGTTGAGTTTAATGGACTTTACATGTCCTGTATATAACTATACTTAATATGCAAAAGAACTTTTGAAATATTTGCATGCTAATTTATATATGATGTTATCTTAAACTGTGAATACTGCTTTACCTTGATAATTCAACTATAGTTTTTAAAAAATAAAATATGCCCAAACTGGTTTGGCTCAGTAGACAGAGCATCAGCCTGCGGACTGAAGGGTCCTTGGTTCGATTCCGGTCAAGGGCATGTATGTTGGTTGTGGGCACATCCCCAGTAGGGGGCGTGCAGGAGGCGGCTGATCGATGTCTCTCTCTCATTGATGTTTCTACTTTCTATCCCTCTCCCTTCCTCTCTGTAAAAAATCAATAAAAAATATTTAAAAAAATAGTAAATAAAATAAAATAAAAATAAAACATTTTCTTTATCATCTAATAAAAGCAACATGGAAGTTTGATCATGACATATGTGGATGGGAATATATGAAAGAATGCATACATGGTACCTTTCACTAGGACACAGAAAATTATAGAAATGTAATTCAAACATTTTATTAAGTAGTATAACATAAATAAACATAGCCCACCTTAACGACACTGCAGGAATAATAGGGCAGGCACATACCCCCTGGATAAGAAATTCCTTGCACATGGGTATAAAGCCACTTCCCACTATAAAAAAAAAAATATATATATATATATATATACTCTTCAATCTGAGATTGTAGTTTAATTAATACATACTCCCACAATGTTAGTGCCTTTGCACATGAAAGAAACTTTTCTTTTTCTGAGGTTAAGGATGACCTCAGTTGACATTAGCTCATTTTAAAACTATGGTATATTAGATGCATTGAAAAATCAATGCAATATTTAGTTGAAATCAAGTAAAAGTACTTTCTAAAAATTAACAATGGTAGAGTCCCATTTTACTTGACTTCAGTTTATTCTGCATTTAGCTCTGGATACAAACAAACAAACAAAACTTAAAAAATGTTTAGATCCTGGCCAGTGTGTCTCAATGGTTGAGCACCACAGTTCAATTCCTGGTCAGGGCACATGCCTAGGGTGCTGTCTCAATCTCCAGTGTTGGGTATATAGGAGGCAGCCGATCAATGATTCTCTCTCATCATTGATGTTTCTATCTTTTTCTTCCTCCCTGAAATCAATAAAATGCTATATTTAAAAAAAGGTTTAGAGCAGTGGTTCTCAACCTTCCTAAGGCCGCGACCCTTGCATACAGTTCCTCATGTGGTGGTGACCCCCAACCATGAAATTTTGCTACTGTTATGCATTGTGATGTGAATATCTGCATTTTCCGATGGTCTTAGGCGACCCCTGTGAAAGGGTCGTTCGGCCTCCAAAGGGGTCGCGACCCACAGGTTGAGAGCTAAAAATGCAACATAGTGAATGGCCTTAATACCATGATTAATTGGTTGTGGTTGAAAATTTAAAAAAAAAATGTTGAATCAGCCATAAAAAACTACAGAGAATTTCATAGCTATGATCAAAGATTTAAAAGAGTGTCATGTGAAAACAGAACTATTCCTAGATTAACTAAAAAGACAGATGTAAATGTGTATATCAAAGGAATCTAAATCTGGTGCACTTTCAAGAAAAACACTTAGAGTTAGAATACCTTAAAGAGATCTCTCATGGGCTGGAAGGCCACTCTTGGAGTATAGTAGCGATTTAAATACAAGAATGGTGGTCAGGCTGGATGACCCCTTTTAGTCTTTAACTTGTTCAGCCAAGAAGATGTACTCTCTGTCTTGCTGGCATTGCTCAGTGATTGAGCACCCATGAACCAGTAGGTCACTGTTTGATTGCCCAGCAGGGTTCATGCTTAGGTTGCAGGCTTCATCCCCAGTACAGGGTGTTGTTCAGGAGGCAGCCAAGCCAATCAATTATTTTCTTACATTATTGATGTTGCTATCTCTCTCTCTGTCTCCTCCCTTTCCCTAGCTGAAATCAATAAAAATGATATCTCTCTATCATCTATCTATAATGTGTGTGTGTGTGTGTGTGTATGTGTATGTGTGTGTGTTTGTGTGTGTGTGTACTAGAGGCCTGGTGCACAAAATTTGAGCACTAGGGGGACAGGGTCCCTCAGCCCAGCTTGTTCCCTCTCGCTGTCTGAGACCCACAAACCCTCCCCAGCTGGCCACCCTCTCATGTCCCCTTTTGGTGAGATCCCTCAGCCTGGCACAGGGGATGTCCAACCAAAGGCTGTCAGTCAGACATCCTTAGCATTGCTGCAGAGACAGGAGAGGCTCCCACCACCACTGCTGCACTCACTAGCCATGAACCAGGCTTCTGGCTGAGCCACGCTCCCCCTGTGAGAGCGCACTGACCACCAAGCGGCAGCTCCTGCATTGAGTATCTGCCCCCTGGTGGTCAGTGCACATCATAGTGACCAGCCATTCTGCCATCGGGCTAAAACTGGCTCTCCAATATCCCCTAATGAGTTCTGGATTGCAAAAGGGCTCAGGCCAGGCTGAGGGATCTCACCAATGCACGATAGGGGCTAGGGAGGGATATGGAAGGGTGGCCAGCTGGGGAGGGCTTGTGGGAGTGTTCCAGGGCATGTTTGGCCCATCTCACTCAGTGCCAATTGGCCAGACCCCAGCAGCAAGCTAACCTACCTGTCAGAGCATCAACTGTCTGCCACCTGGTGGTTAGTGCATGTCATAGCGACTGATCTACCAGTCATCTGTCTGCCCCTTGGTGGTCAGTTAATGTCATAGTGAGCAATTGAGTGGCCTTAGTATATTATTAGCACATTATGCTTTGATTGGTTGAATGGACGACCATACAACCAGACACTTAGCATATTAGGCTTTTATTATATAGGATATGTATATGTATGTGTATGTGTGTGTGTGTGTGTGTGTGTATATATATATGTGTGTGTATATGTATATCTGTGTGTGTATGTGTGTGTGTATATATATGTATATGTATATCTGTGTGTGTGTGTATATATATATATATATATGTATATGTATATATATGTATATATATATATATATATGTGTGTGGTGTGTATATCTCTGTGTGTGTGTGTGTGTGTGTGTGTGTATATCCTTTATTTATTTCTTTATGATTGAAATGTCCCTATGCCTATATTTTAAAATCTCAGTATTTGACTATACATCTTGGAGGAACATGGAATTCTGGTCTTCCTAGACTCTGAATTTTTTGGGAGAATACCACCTGTGGAGATGAAGCACCTGAGAAAGCAGAGTCCAGATTCTGACTTCGCTCATAAACACTTAAAAACCAAAAATCACACCATGACAATGCCATATATGGTACCTCATCACTTCTAGATCTATGTGAATAGAGAAGGGAAGATATATAAGAAACTGAATACCTGAGAAATCCTGAACACAGTGCCCAGTTAGTCATTAATAGCACTCTCCATCACATCATTTCTCTATTTGTAGACATACTATTAAGGACAGAAGTTACCTCTCAGAGTAAGAGATACTCATGGAAGTAAAAGATTTATCATTTTTAAATTAATTGATTAATTATTTTTAACACATGTCTAAGGATTAGGCAAAGGGGCTAATCTTGCCACTAGAG
Organism: Lasiurus cinereus; assembly: GCA_011751065.1. Lineage (NCBI taxonomy): Eukaryota > Metazoa > Chordata > Mammalia > Chiroptera > Vespertilionidae > Lasiurus > Lasiurus cinereus. The sequence continues at coordinate 3,853,822 of JAAGEH010000101.1, forward strand.
AATTTATGATGATAATTTACTTTACTACTCATAATTTTGAATTATACTAGTTCATGAATATCCAAGCCCAATCCAGGTACATGTTTCCCTTGGAAATATGTGCTATGGGCCATCCAGTATGGAAATCAAAAATAATATTACTCCAGAGGTCTGGCTCACTCTCATTATACTGACAGAGGGCTGGAGCTGACCTCTGACTAGAAGCTTTGGAAACTTCACAGTTCTGAGGTCAGACTGAAAGCTAACATTTAGATAATGGTCAAAAGCACATTTGCAGGCTGTGTTTTCAGACTTTAGGAGAAACACTGCTATTACAGGTAGATGAAATAGGTAAAGTGGGTATCCATCTCTTATATCAGCTTGAAGGGAATCAGGAGAGATGCTAAAAGACTCCAATGCTCCAAACTTGTTCTTCCATAAATTAACATTCTTTATGATATGAGGGTATGCAAAACACAAGATTGAAGTCAGTTCAGCTTCACAATTATTTAACGTTTCTCTACAGGCTGAGTACTGTGCTTAGGTATTTTGAATAACGCAAATGGTTTTAAAATGGTGCCCATTTTTAAGAATTAATGACCTTAGTATTCCAGATAAATTCAGACTTTTCCTTAGGAATTTTAGAGCTATGGCAGTTTTAATTTATCACATTAGTTTTCTGTCATTTTGAATAGAAGAGAAGATGCTCTTCAAACACTAGTCACTGGATGAGCACACATTGATGAAGGGAAATGTTCAGAGAATAAGGCGTTTTGCAGAAAAAAAGTTGATTTTTGGGGAGTGTTAGAATAATATGGTGTGGAAGGCTGAAGGATTGAGAGTTGAAAGCAGATAGGTAAAATAAATGGATTCTGAAATTGCTTTATTTACCTAACAACATTTTTCAACCCTGCCCAGGAATATGAATGTATTAAATTTTTCCTTTCTAATGTTCATTACTATTAGGAAAGAAGTTCTTAAAAAGTTCATATGAAAATTTTCCATATAGCTAAACATAACATTTTGTCCCCATGTATTATTCAAAAATGTCAATTGCCTTAAAATATTTTCTTTTCTTTCCTTTTCTTTTCTTTTCTTTTTTTCCCTCCTAAGGTATGCAGGGAAATAGAGCATTTACATACCTGAGTAACAAAACATGATCATAATTCTTCTTTTTTTTAAGGATTGCTTGTTGCCAAGCTGAAAAACGCAATAAAGTTGTTTCCATATTGGAATCAACTTTTATTTTATCTCCACTTGTCCACATCTCAAGGCCAACCAATGTAACATGAATATCAAAAGTTTTATAAATCTGTTTGAAATAAAAAGAATATTTCACAAAGTCAAGTTTCAGAAAGATCCTTGCCATTAGCATATTCTTTTATATTAAAAAAATGAAACTTTTGCAATGAGTGCATGCCAGAGAAATCTCCCACAGCTTGAAGTTCTCATCCATATGCCCAGATCCAGCCTCCCAGGATCCCATGCTGACAGGGCTGCCATTGCAACACAGAGCCACCATGTGCCTGCCCCAACCCTGGACCCAGGGATTGTCCTTTTGGTCCATCCTGGTGATCCCACACTGTAAGTATCCAGCCAGAGGGTTCTAGGGCACCTTCCTACTGAAAGTACCAGGGCTGTGTAGCAAATTTCAGGCTGCAGATGCTGGGCCCTCATAGGGAGTTGCACACCAGAGTAACTGTGCATGCAATCCCACTGACCCCAAACATCTGAAGCAGACAAAGGAGGGACCTGATCCATGGAAGAAAGGATTAAAAACTCATAGCAATAAAGACGTGAGACTCAAAACAGGCTAAAGAGTCCTGGACCACTGAACTGCTATGGGCTTCAACCTCTGAGACCTCAGATAGGGTGCCTAAGTCCAGGAAGAACCAACAAAAATGGGGAGATAAAGAAACAATATTCAAAGGAAAGAAAAGGAGGAATCTCCAGAAAAGGAACTAAATGAAATGGGGGTAAGCAATATGACAGAGAAAGAAATCAGAGTATTATAAAAATGCTCATCTGTCTAGATAAGAAATTCACCAACATATGTAAGAATCAAGAGGACATGAAAAATAATATAGTAACAATAAAGAACACAATGGAAAGTTTCAACATTAGAAAAAGTGGAGGACTAAATCAGTGAGTTAGAACACAGTCCCAAACCTCAGAAAATAACACCCAAACTACACAGCAATTGGGGGAAAAAAAAAAAGCAGGAGGAGAGTTTAAGGAAGCTTTGGGACAACATGAAATGAAGAAATATATGCATAATAAATGTGCTAGAAGGATAAGAAGAAAATCAAGGATTAGAAAACCTATTTGAAGAAATAATGACAGAAAACTTCCTTGATTAGGGGAAGAAAAAGTCACACAAGCACAGAGAGTACCAAACAAGGTGAACAAAAGCACACACACCAAGACATGTCATAATTACAATGGCAAATGTTAACAACAAAGAATCTTAATGTTACAAGAGAGAAACAGAAAGTTACCTACAAAGGATCTCCCATTAGACTATCAAATGATTTTTCAAAGAAACACAACAGAGTAGAAAAAAATTGAATGAAATATACAAAGTGATGCAAAGCAAGAGACTGAATACTCTATCCAGCAAGGCTATCATTCAAAATTGATGGTGAAATCAGAAGCTTCACAGGAAAAATTAGGCTAAGAGAGTTTATCACTACCAAGCCAGCAATGCAAAAAATGCTAAAGGGATTATTGTAAAAGAAGACATAGAAAAGGAAGAAGGAACACAGTCATAAAGAATAAAAATGGCAACAAACAATTACCTGTCAATAATAACTTTAAATGGAAATTAATTAAATGCTCCAATCAAATGACATAGAATTGCTGAATGGATAAGAAAACATGATCCATATATATGCTGTCTATAAGAGAACCACATCAAAATAAGGGACTCACACAGAGTGAAAATAAAGGGATGGAAAATAATTTTTCAGGCAAATGGAAATGAAAAAAAAAGTGAGGTAGTGATACTTATATCTGACAAAATCAACCTCAAAGTGATGGCCATTACAAGAGATAAGAAAGGCCACTTCATAATACTAAAGGGATTATACAACAAGAGGCTATAACTCTGGTAAACATATGCATCCAATACAGGAGCACCCAAATACATAAAAAATAATTCTTGAAGATATCCAGGGAAAGATTGACAACAACACAATCTTTGTATGGACTTTAAAACCCCAGTGACATCACTGGATAAATCTTCTAGACATAAAATCAACAAAGAAACAGCAATCTTCAATGACTCAATAGAGCAGATGGAATTAATTGACATCTTCAGAACATTTCACCTTAAAACTGCAGAATATACACTTTCTCAAATGCACACAGGGCATTTTTTAAAGATAGACCACATATTAGGATACAGGCAAAGTCTCTTCAAATTTAAGAAGTTTGAAATCATACCAAGCATTTTCTCAGACCATAATGAAATAAAATTAAAAATCAACTATAATAAAAACAATCACACACTTGGAAGCTATTAAACAAAAATTGCTTTACCAAAGAGATCAAATAAAAAATAAAATAAAACCTGAAATTAAATGTAATAAAAATCAACAATCCAAAATCTATGGGACACAGTAAAAGCAGCCCTGAGAGGGAAGTTTATAGCACTACAGGCCTACGAAAAACAAACAAACAAACAAAAAAAGATGCCGAAACTGGTTTGGCTCAGTGGATAGAGCGTCAGCCTGCGGACTGAAAGGTCCCAGGTTCGATTCCAGTCAAGGGCATGTATCCTGGTTGCGGGCACATCCCCAGTAGGGGGTGTGCAGGAGGCAGTTGATCAATGTTTCTCTCTCATTGATGTTTCTACTTTTCTATCCCTCTCCATTCCTCTCTGTAAAAAATCAATAAAATATATTTAAAAAAAGACCACAAAAACAAACAAGAAAAAATGGTAATAAATAATTAATCTTAAAACTTAAAGAGTTAGAAATAGAGCAATAAGAAAAGTCCAGAGTAAGTAGAAGGAAGGAAATAATGAAGATCAGAGCTGAAATAAATGACATAGAGACAAAAAAAAAATACAAAACATCATTAGAACCAAAAGCTCAATCTTTGAAAGGATAAATAAGATTGATGAACCTCTAGCCAGGCTTACCAAGAAGCAAAGAGAGAGGGCCCAAATAAACAAAACCAGAAATGAAAGAAGTGAAGTAAAAACTGACCCCACTGAAATGCAAAGGATTATAAAGAAAAACAAAACAGAAAAACTATGAACAACTCTATTCCAACAAACTGAACAACCTAGATGAAATGGACATATCCCTAGAAAAATACAATATTCCAAAATTCAATCAAGGACAATCAGAAAATCTGAATAGGTCAATAACTACTGAGGAAAGTGAAGCAGTAATTAAAAAAAAAATCCCAGAAACAAAAGGCCTGGTCTGGATAAATTTATTGGAGAGTTTTATCAAACATTCAAAGAAGAATTAAAATCTATCCTCCTGCCCTAACAGGTTTGGCTCAATGGATAGAGTGTCAGCCTGTGGACTGAAAGGTCCCAGGTTTGATTCTGGTCAAGGGCATGTACCTTAGTGATGGGCACATCCCCAGTAGAAGGTGTGCAGGCGGCAGCTGATTGATGTTTCTAACTCTCTATGCCTCTCCCTTCCTCTTCATAAAAAATCAATAAAATATATATATTTTTAAAAATCTACCCTCCTCAGATTGTTCCAAAAAATTCAAGAGGAAAGAGAACTTCCAAGCTCTTATTATGAACCCAGCATTACCCTAATCTCCAAACAAGATAAAGATGCTACAAAGAAAGAGAAGTATAGGCCAATACCCCTATGAACATATATGCTAAAATCCTCACAAAATATTAGCAAATCACATCCATCAATACATTAAAAAGAACATACACCATGACCAGGTGGGATTTATTCTGGGGATGCAAAGCTGGTATAATATGTGCAAATCAATAAACATGATACATCACATAAAAAATTGAAAGACAAAAACTACATGATCATATCAATTGATGCAGAAAAAACAATTGACAAAATCTAATACCGTTTCTTTATAAAAACTCTCAGCAAAATGGGAATAGAGGGCTCATATCTTAACACAACAAAAGCCTTATATGACAAACTTACAGCCAACATCATACTCAATGGGCAAAAAATAAGACTATCTCCTAAAAGTATGAACAAGACAGGTATGCCCACTTTCACCACTCCTCTTTGACATAGTACTACTGGAAGTGCTAGCTATAGCAATCAGACAAGAAGAAGAAATAAAAGGCATCCAAATTGGAAAAGAAGACATAAAACTGTTATTATTTGCTGGTGACATGCTATTGTATGTAGAAAATCTTAAAGACTCCATCAAAAAACTACTTGATTTAATATTTAAATTTGGCAACATGGAAGAATATATCATTAACACCCAGAAATCTATGGCTTTTTTATACACCAATAATGAGAACTCATAGAGAGAGAAACTAAAATAACATTCCCATTTACCACAGCAACAAAAAATTAAGATACCTAGAAATAAACTTAACTAAGGAGGTAAAAGACCTGTACTCAGAAAACTGTAAGTCACTGAAAAAAGAGATAGAGGAAAATATAAACAAATGGAAGAATATACTGTGTTCATAGATTGGTAGAATCAATATCATTAAAATGTCCATGCTACCCAAAGCAATCTATAGATTCAATGCGATCCCTATTAAAATACCAATGGCATTTTTCACAGACCTATAACTCACTATCCAAAAATGTATATGCAATTAAAAAAGACCCAGAATATCTACAGTAATCCTGAGAAAGAAGAAGAAGTTGCATGAATCACAATACCAGATTTCAAGTTATATTACAAAGCTACTGTTCTCATAACAGCCTGGTACTTGTGTAAAAACAGACAAATAGATATATGGAACAGAAGAGAGAACCCAGAAATTGACCCAAGCCATTATGCTCAATTAATATTTGACAAAGGAGGGAAAAGCATACAATAAAGTCAAGACAATAAATAGTGCTGGGAAAATTGGACAGATACATGCAAAAAAAAATGAAACTTTACCACCAACTTACACCATACACAAAAATAAACTCAAAATGGATAAAAGACTTAAACATAAGATGGGAAACCATAAAAATCTGAGAAGAATCCATAGGCAGCAATATATCAGATACAGCTTGTAGCAATATGTTTACTGATATATCTCCTAGGATAATGGGAATTAAGGAGCTACATCAAAATAAAAAGCTTCTGCACAGCAAAATAAACCATCAATAAAACAACAAGGAAGCCCACTGAATGGAAAAACATATTTGCCAAAGTGACATCTGATAAGACTTTAATATCCAACATTTGCAGGCAACTCAGACAACTTAACAAAAGGAAGATAAATAATCCAATCAAAAAATGGGCAAAGGACCTAAATAGACACTTCTCAAAACTGAACACACAGAAGACCAAGAGACATATGAAAACATACTCAAAGTCACTAATTACCTGAGAAATGCAAATCAAAACAATAATGAGGTACCACCTTACATCAGTCAGAACACTAGCTATCATCAACAAATCAACAAATGAAAAGTGCTGGCCATGATGTGGAGAAAAGGGAAATCTAGTACACTACTGGTGAGATTTCAAACTGGTGAAGCCTCTTTGGAAAACAGTATGGAGTTTCCTCAAAAAAATTAAAAATGGAATTACCATTTGACCCAGTAATTCCACTTCTAGTAATATAGCCCAAGAAAACAGAAACACCAATCAGAAAGGTCATATGCATCCCTAAGTTCATAGCATTGCAATTTATAATAGCTAAGATTTGGAAACAGCCTAAGTACCCATTAGCAGATGAGTGGATTAAAACCTGTGATATAGCTACACAATGGAATACTACACTGCTGTAAAAAATAAAGAGCTTAGTGCCAAAACCGGTTTGGCTCAGTGGATAGAGTGTCGGCCTGCTGACTGAAAGGTCCCAGGTTTGATTCCAGTCAAGGGCATGTACCTTGGTTGCAGGCACATCCCCAGTAGGAGGTGTGCAAGAGGCAGCTGATAGATGTTTCTCTCTCATCGATGTTTCTGACTTTGTATCCCTCCTGCTTCCTTTCTGTAAAAAAATCAATAAAATATAATTAAAAAAAAAAATAAAGAGCTTTTGCCATTTGCAACAGCATGGTGGACCTGAGAGCATTATGTGAAGCAAAATAAAAGTCAGAGAAGGATAAGTATCACAGGATCTCATCATTTGTGGAATATAATGAACAACATAAACTGATGAACAAAAATAGATCTAGGAGAAACCAAGATGGCGGCATAGGTGAGCACCTAAATTGCTGCCTCGTACAACAATTTCAAAACTACAACTAAAAGACAGAATGGACACCATCCAGAACCACAGGAAAGCTGGCTGAGTGAAAATTCTACAACTAGAAGTAAAGAGACAGACTCACAAAGACTAAGAGGAGCTATAAAAAGCTGAGATACAAAGACACACTCATGGAGTGAATGGGCAGAGGAGGGTCTGGCTGGCTTCCTCTAGTGGAAGGGAGACGGAAAATCCCAACTGCACTGAACCCCAGCTCCAGGCAAGATTCATAGGGGGAGTATGGACTGTTGTGAAAAGGAAGGAGTGCACGGAAACTTAAGGGAGCCACAAAAGACAGAAGTCTGGGGGCTTGCGAAAGCGTATGTGAAAGTGCACACACAGAGAGCTGACTGCTGATTGTGCCTGGCTTCCTCTAGTGGGAGGAAAACAGAACCTCACAATAGCACTGAAATGCAGATCCAACTGCACTGAACCCCAGTTTTGGGCGAGACCCTAGGGACCCAGACTCATACAGATCCCCAGAGTGCATGGAAACTCAGGGGAACCAAAAGGCAGAGTTTGAGAAGCTTGCGCATGTGTGTGCGTGCAAAAGGCAGAGGTCTGGAGGCAAGCCTGCATGCACAGACACAGCTGATTCTCTCAACCAATTGGCTTGGAGGTCAATCTCCCCCAGTGATACCACCAACAATCAAGAATTAACTACAACAAGACTGTACACACATTTCAAAAAGGGGTGCACCAAGAGTGTCCACCTCAGGTATCTGGAGAGGCAAAGCTACTGGGCCATATAGGACCCCTAGCACACATAGCTCAGGGAAGCAGCAAAATATGTGGAGACTAAAGAACAGATCACAAACGAAAGAAATGGAGGAAAACAAACAACTGGATATAAAGTTCAAAGCCACGGTTACAGGAATTTTTAAGAATTTCTTAGAAAAAATGGATAAACTTAGTGAGACCCAAGAAGAGATGAAAAAAGACCAACTAGACATTAAACATACACTGACTAAAATAAAAAAATATTATACAGAAACCATACACTGACTAAAATAAAAAATATTATACAGAGATCTAACAACAGACTAGAGGAACGCAAGAATCAAGTCAAAGATTTGAAATACAAAGAAGCAAAAAACACTCCACTGGAAAAGAAAAAAGAAAAAAAAGAATAAAAAATGTGAAGAGAGTGTGAGGAGCCTCTGGGACAACTTGAAGCATACCAACATCAGAATTATGGGGGTGCCAGAAGAAGAGAGAGACCAAGATACTGAAAACCTATTTGAAGAAATAATGACTGAAAACTTCCCCCACCTAGACTTACAAGTCCAGGAAGCACACAGAACCCCAAACAAATGGAATCCAAAGAGGACTACTCCAAGATACATCATAATTAAAATACCAAGAGCAAAAGACAAAGAGAGAATATTAAAAGCAGCAAGATAAAAACATGTACAAGGGAGCACCTATATGATTGTCAGCTGATTTCTCAACAGAAACTATGCAGGCCAGATGGGAGTGGCAAGAAATATTCAAAGTGATGAATAGCAAGAACCTACAACCAAGATTACTCAACTCAGCGAAGCTCTCATTCAGAATTGATGGGCAGAAAAAGAGCTTCACAGATAAGAAAAAGCTAAAAGAGTTCATCAACACCAAACCAATATTATATGATATGCTGAAGGGATTCTTTAAGAAGAGGAAGAAGAAAATGGTAAAGGTAAAAATTATGAACAACAAATACATATCTTTTAAAAAGTGAATCTAAAAATTAAGTGAATAAAAAATCTGATGAACAGGAAGAGAATCCAAGATGGCGGCATAGGTAAACACCTACACTGCTGCCTCACACAACAATTTTAAAACTACAACTAAAAGACAGAACAGACATCATCCAGAACTACAGGAAAGCTGGTTGAGTGGAAATTCTACAACTAGAAGGAAAGAGAGGGGCTCACAGAAACCAAGAGGAGCTGCAAAAAGCTGAGGTACGGAAACGCGCACGCGGAGAGAGCGGGTGCTGGAGTACCTGGCTGGCTTTCTCTGGTGGGAGGTAGACGGAGACTCTCAAAGGCATTGAACCCTTATCTTACAACACTAAACCCCAGATCCAGCCAAAACTCATATGGGGAGAGTTTGGACTGTGAAAAGGGAGAAGTGCGCGGAAATTTAGGGGAGTCGCAAAAGATCAAAGGCCTGGTGGTGCGCACGGCACTGCGCACAGGACATATTGCTGATTGTGCCGCTGGCTTTCGCGAGTGGGTGAGAGACAGACCCTCCCAACTGTGCCACTTCTAACTTCACTAAGCCCCTGTTTCAGGCGACACCCTGGGGACCTAGACTCGTGTGGTCCTAGTGCGCAGGGCAGCCAGAAAGGCAGCGGTTAGAGGCACTGTGGGTGCACGTGAACAAGGACCGCTCCAACAATTACCCAATCACGTGAAACTCAGGGGCCGTGGAGGGTGGGGCCGACTGGAAGGCAAGGCGGTCCCTTAAGCCCTGAGACTCCACCCCTGCCAAGCTCAACAGAGGCTTCTTCGGTTTTGCAAGTCTGGTATCATAAAGCTGAATTCAACACAGAAGTTTCCCCGGCATAGTGAAAATGCAGAGATAAGGGAAAGGATTACAATCAAAAGAAATGGAGGAAAAAAAAAGGACTGGATATAGAGTTCAAAACCACGCTTATAAGGTTTTTCAAGAATATGCTAGAAAAGTTGGATAAATTTAGTGAGACCCAAGAGGAGATGAAAAAGGACATACTAGAGACACTGACTGAAATAAAATATATTATACAGATTCCTAACAGCAGACTAGAGGATGGCAAGAATCAAGTCAAAAATTTGAAATATAAAGAAGCAGAAAACATTCAACTGGAAAAGCAAGAAGAGAAAAGAATCCGAAAATGTGAGGATAATGTAAGGAGCCTCTGGGGCAGCTTCAAGTGTACCAACATCAGAATTGTGGGGGTGCCAGAAGAAGAGAGCAAGATACTGAAAACCTATTTAAAGAAATAATGACTGAAAACTTCCCACATCTGGTAAAAGAAATAGCTTACAAGTCCAGGAAGCACACAGAACCCCAAATAAAAGGAATCTAAAGAGGATCACACCAAGACACATCATAATTAAAATACCAAGAGCAAAAGACAAAGAGAGAATATTAAAAGCAGGAAGAGAAAAACAGTTCATTACCTACAAGGGAGCACCCATACGACTGTCAGCTGATTTCTCAACAGAAACGATGCAGGCCAGACGGGAGTGGCAAGAAATATTCAACGTGATGAATAGCAAGAACCTACAACCAAGAATAATCTATCCAGCAAAGCTATCATTCAGAATTGAAGGGCAGATAAAGAGCTTCACAGATAAGAAAAAGCTAAAGGAGTTCATGAACTCCAAATCAGTATTATATGAAATGCTGAAAGGTACTCTTTTAGAAGAGGAAGAAGAAAAAGGTAAAAGCCAAAAAATTATGAACAACAAATACATATCTATCAACAAGTGAATCTAAAAATTAAGTGAATTAAAAATTTGATCAACAGAATAAGCTGGTGAATATAATAGAATCAGGAGCACAGAAAGGGAGTAGACTGATAATTTTCAGGGGGAAAGAGGTGACGAGGAGTGCAGGGAGAGACTGGACAAAAATAATACACCTATGGATGAGGAAAATGGAGGGGTGCAGGTAAGGGAAGAGGGTGGGATGGGAACCAGATGGAGGGGAGATATGGGGAAAAAAAGAGGAACAATTATAATAATCTGAATTATAAAGATTTATTAAAATTAAAAAAATAGATCCAGAGACATAGAAGCGTTGTCAAACCTGAGCGGAAAAGATGGTGGTGGAGGTGAGAGCAGTTGTGGGGGGAAGAAATCAATCAAAGAACTTGTATGCATATAAGCATAGCCAATACACATAGATAATATAGGGGGGTTTGAGGGCAGACTGGGAGGGGACAAAGGGGGAAAAAGGGGACATATGTAACACTTTCAATAATAAATAATAAAGAGAAAGTAATTTTTTCCTGGCCAGAGAGTGGTTAGATTGTTGGCCTGTGAACCAAAAGGTGGTAGGCATGTGTTTGGGTTGCAGATGTGACCTTTGGCCCTGGTCGAGGATCATTCATGAGACAACCAATTGATGTGTCTGTCTCTCTCACATTGATGTCTCCTTCTCTATCTCTCTCTGTGTCTCTCTTTCTCTTTCTTTCTCTCCCCCTCTCTTTCCCTCCTTCCCATCCACTCTTTCTAAAAGAAATCAAAGAAAAAGTATCCTCAGGTATGGATCAACAAAATTAAAAAAGTAATTTTAATGCAGGAGGTCATAAACAAAAGTACAGGCCTAAAAAAATATATATATATATTAGAACCTAAGGTGGAGTTAATCAGTTAGAATACTGAGGGAATTTCCATGGCCAACAAAGAAGTTAAATTAAAAATGTCTGAATAACCCTTGAGCTCAAAATATTTTAGACTAAATAATTTAGCAAAGTTTTGAGATTACAACTGATCTGAAATGTGAATTCACTAATATTAGGCCCATGATGGAATTAATGCTCTTTATTCATTTCTCTCCTTTCAGAGTTAGCTCTGTGGCATATTAGAAAGTTGACATTGGTTTTAAAAAACTAATAGTTAGTTGCTATCTTTGTTCTCCATATATTATGAGAATTTTGAGACAATAACTATCTTATATCAAAATTGTTTTCCATACTAGTTGGGTTGAAAGAAAGAATGAATAATAAAGTAGGAACACTGAGTTTACAACAATGGAGAGCTTACTCATAAAATATAAACAGAGCCGAGACCGATTTGGCTCAGTGGATAGAGCGTTGGCCTATGAACTGAAAGGTCCCAGGTTCGATTCCTGTTGGGGGCATGTACCTTGCTTGCGGGCACATCTCCAGTGTGGGATGTGCAGGAGGCGGCTGATCGATATCTCTCTCTCATTGATGTTTCTGACTTTCTATCCCTCTCCCTTCCTCTATTTGAAAAATCAATAAAATATATTAAAAAATATATAAACAGAAAATGTAATCGATTATTCAAAAGGTTTATACAATACGTGAAGTTTAATGAACAAATTGAACTACCAATCAAAATAGAGACAGAATCAGAGATAGAGAACAGGCAGATATCTCTAGTGGTAGTGGTTGGGGGAAAGGAGACAGGTTGTTGCAGGAGGGTGAAGGGATTGAGCATAAAAAGAAAAACACAGAGAGAAAGAACTCATGTATATGGACAACCATGTGGTAATTGCATCATGAGTGGGGGGGGGAGGGCATAGAGGGAATAAATGGTGATGGAAAAAAATAAAATCAAAAGATAAAATAGAATATGTCAACATAACTTAACAAATTCATTTCATAGCCATGAGAACTATATTTCTTTTCAACTTCAATGAAGTTAGTTAGACCTTTAGTTGAATCATCAGTTAAAATCTATATTGCAGCTTGTGATGTCCATTCCTTTTGGTCCCAATTTTATTGTGAAATAAACCTTATAAGTCAGGTCCCACAGAACAAGACTTTTTTAAACCTGGATTCATTGAATTCTCTACATTCATGGATGGGCTTTAGGTTTAGAAAACTGGTTGCAAGTGAAATTGCAAACAATATTTGCCATCTTACAAATAGGTTCTCTTCTAGTGAGAAAATATTCTAAAAAATAAAGAGGTGTTTTATGGTTGAGGACATAGTGTTTAATGAGGTGGCTACTGACAGTCTCTCTAGCTAGATCCAGCTAGATCTGGCCCAGAACAGAGATTGCTTTCTGTAAATCCCCTCAGACTGTCTGACCCCTCCCCTATGCACAATATGGGGCATAAAAGGCCAGTGAAAGTGATATGATGGAAAGGGTCAAGGACTTGTAGTTCATGATACTTTAAACTGTTTTTGGTATGACCTTCCATTCTAAACCGAAAATCCTATATAATAAAAGCCTAGGTGGTGTCATACCCTTGTGCAATGTCATACACAAGATGGCGACTACAAGATGGCCACAAGATGGCTGGCAGGGGAAGGCAGTTGGGGGGGATCAGATCAGCAGGGGAGCAATTAGGTGTCAATCAGGCTGGCAGGGGAGTGATTAGGGGGCGACCAGGCTGGCAGGCAGAAGCAGTTAGGGGCAATCAGGCAAGCAGGCAGGTGAATGGTTAGAAGCCAGCATTCCCAAATTATGAGAAGGATCCCAGATTGGAGAGGGTGCATGCTGAGCTAAGGAACAACTCCCTCTCCTCCAGCTCCACCCCGCCCCCTGCACAAATTTCATGCACGGGGCCTCTAGTATTTAATAAAAAATTCATCAATGTGCAACAATTTTGTATTTATGTTTACTTTGGAGATGAAAAGCCAAGGAGAGAGATTGAGTCTTATATTTGGATGAATGTAGGGTAATGACAAAGACAATTACAAGATAAAAGAAGTAAGAGAAAACAGAAATGACTGAGATATACGCATTCAACTCCACTTTGCTCCTACATTTTAGAAAATGTCACAGGGAGAATTTTTAATCTCCATAGACATCAATTTAAATTTAGTAAGAATTTTGGTTCTAAGATGTAAACAATTTTAAAAAATGCTGCTTCTATCCTGACCAACATAAAAAGAATCTACAAAATTTTATTTTATTTTTTGAAATCATGAGAGCTGAAGTAACTAGGTAAACAGCCTGGAATCTAAGGAAATAGAGACTCTTTCTAAGAGAAATTGTACAAGAGCATCTCCCAGTGGCAGAAAGAGAGAAAAAGAGATACTTGATGTCAAACAGAGAGAGAAGAATCCACCAAATATTTCTAAGGAATTGTTAAAAGACAAGTGTGGGATAGAATGACAGTATAGAACCCTCAGGGAGACACAGATACAAGGAAATATGCCCATGCACAGACTCTTCCCCATAAACACAATGGCAGGCAGAGTGGGAGACTGGAAATATCCTCCCTTGGTGGTACAGGCCTCAAGGGTGGAAGCAACTGCTACATTGGAAACATTTTGAAATCTACCAAACCCCTTTCTTGAGAAACAAAAGCCTTAAGCTACTGTATGAACTTCAGCGACCTTTTTCTTTTACAACCTCAGAACTCAAGTGAAGACCTATTGTAGCTGAAAGAAGGGGAAAAATAACACCCACCCTTAGAGAAGAGGAAGGAAACTATCTTGAGACCAGACCATTCAAGAGCTCCTTCCAATGTAGGAAGGACATGAACTTGGAAAAATATCTAGCCCGTGATCCAGGGGCAGGACTTTCTTAAGACCAAGGATCTATTAGGATAACACTAAACATTTTGGTTCCGTAACTAGGCCAGCAATTACTGAGTAATACACAAGAACAGATTACTACTGAAGAAGAGATCTGTGTGAAAGAAAATATCTTTTGAGCACTGGCCCTGGACAAAGGCCTGAGTTTGAAGTTGAGATTGAAGCAGAAATGAACAATCGAGGACTGACTCTAAGCACAAGATAACATTACAGAGATCTGAAGATCATGGCACACTATAAGTAACAATAGCAATAGCAATACCCCAAACCAGTGTAATTGCTTGACAAGATTGATTCAATCCCATGAGTTAATTGCCTGGTCAAAGAAGAAGGGATAGTACTATTTTCTCTGTCCCTACTACTCTATTAGTAATGTCCAGTATCCAATAAAATATTAAAGAATACACAAAAAAGCAAGGAAAAACAACCCACTGTTTGAGAGATGAGTCAATAAAACTAGACTCCGAGATAATGCAAATATTGAATTATCTGACAGGAAATGTAAAATAATAATTATTAATATGTTATAGCTCTAGTGGAATGTGAATGAGGTAGGCAGAATTTTAACATAAGGTTGTATAAAAAATTTCCAAGTATTTGGAAATTAAAGGACACACATATACAACCACTGAATCAAAGAGGAAATCATAAGGGATATTTGAAATATTTTGAATTGAATGAAAATTAAAAATCAAACATCAAAATTTTTGAGAACCAGCTAAAGAACATATACTTATTGTTTGACTCAGCATTATTATTTCTTAGTCATTTACAAAAAGAAAAGAAAAATTCATGTTTGCACATACATCTATATGCAAATGTTGAAAGGAATCTTATTCATTACAGCAAAAACTAGAGATTGATCAAATGTTCTTGAACTGGTGAGTGAATCACCTCTGACCTAGATGGGGCTAATCATTACAGCATCTCCTTTGGGACTTCTTTATCCTAGTAAAGGAGCTCAATGACTTAGGAGTAAGAATAATAAAAATATATACAATTCATAGTATTGCTTTTTAAGAGAGGTTATAGTTAATTATAGATTTTGCTGAAATATGTTCCCTAATTTTTGTGTCAAAATATAGAAAATAAATTACAGCTTGCAAACTTTTATGCTGTGCATGGTCATGGAGCAGTAATATACAATAGTGGATATGATTTATGAATGATGGGTATTAAAGTCTTTGTACATTACTTTATATATTTTTGTGATTAGTGACTAATATTTGAAATTTATTTAAACATTTATTTATTAAACACCATTTACTTAGAGAACAAAACCTTAGACCTCTGGTTCACTTATTGCTGTGAATTTAATTTTTACTAATTAGTCTGTCTACTGGGTGAATTTTTGTCTCTTGGGCTACCTTAGAATGACCACAGAAATTCAGCAGTATCTATCCTAAAAGTTTTTTTTTTTAATTTTTTAAAATATTTTATTGATTTTTTACAGAGAGGAAAGGAGAGAGATAGAGAGTTAAAAACATTGATGAGAGAGAAACATCGATCAGCTGCCTTCTACACGCCCTCTACTGGGGATGTGCCTGCAACCAAGGTACATGTCCTTGACCGGAATTGAACCTGGGACCTTTCAGTCTGCAGGCTGATGCTCTATCCACTGAGCCTAACCGGTATTGGCAGTCTATCCTAAAAGTTTTATTTCCATTTGTATTTTTAGTTTGAGTTAAACTGTATAAAGTCTTACCATGTTGATAAAATTGACCATTCCCCAAATTCGGTTCCTCAGTTTATTGTGAGGATAATTATTCCTGCGATACTGTAAATATAAACATCAGATGAATATCTGTTAATAATAGGAATTGAATACAAATTCAATAGAATATTTCAGACATTATCAGGTATTTCAAAGAAAAAAAATATCATTTGCATTCCTTCCAGTCAGCTAAAAATCTTGGCAACTTAAGCAAAAATATATTTTGTATATGACATAGCTTCAGCACTTTCAAAAGACATGCTTCAACTTAGCAATTACTTTAAATGTTTTTATAACTTTGTCCCCTTTCACATTTTATTATATTACTTTAGAGGCCTGATGCACGAAGATTCATGCAAAAATGGACCTTCCTCCCCCTGGCTGCCAGCATTACCTTCACTCTGGCAGGAGCCACCTTTCTGCCTTCTTATGCTGCCCAGAGGCACTGAGCAGTAGGGGGCAGGGCAGAATGCCTGCATCTTCACCATGATTGGCTGGCAGGCTTTGCAAAGGTACGGTCAATTTTCATCTTACTCTTTTATTAGTGTAGATTACATGATTTGTCAAATTGAAAAGGCTAACCCATAATTTGTAAAATTACTGTTTGGAATTCTCTGCTTTTTTTTTAGACCACCTCTAGCCTGCTTAAATAATGAGGAAGATAACCTTAGCTGTCTGACCTTGTAGGCCAGAGACTAGATATGCCCATACTCTCAATGCCATGCCAGGTGCATTTTTTAATTGGATAGAACTGTGTTGTTTTCAAGGCCAGCAGCGAGACACATAGGGCTGGTTCTTTAATTAAAAGGGAAGTTCTGCTTGTAGCCTTGGTTAGAATTGGAATTCATTTTCTCTAAGTCCAGCAGTGAATAAAGTGTGACTCCAAACTCTCCAAACATTGTTTGGTTATTCCAGTTCTTTGTAGCAAAATCAACTAATAAGTGTTCTTTAGATTTCATATTTATCATGCTGATGAAACAAAATTTATTAAAGTTCCACAGCAACCATTATATTGCAAGAACACAGCAATTTTATCAGCCTTTCTGTGCCCATGGTGGTCACAAACTAAGTAACAATATAATCAAGGGTCACCCTAGAGCCAGAGATGTGAGGAAAGGGACTCAGAACCGTTTCTTGCCCTTTTTTCAAGGAAAAGACTAGGAAGGAAACACCAACTTTCCTACTCTGGCCTATTCTTTAGTTTTCTTCTTCTGAGGCAGTATATTATTTTTTTCTTTTTATTAAATTCATTTGGGTGACACTGGTTAACAAAATTATATAGGTTTCAGGTGCACAATTCCACATCATCTGTACACTGTTTTGTGCATTCACCACCCCAAGTTATGTCTCTTTCCTTCACCACCTATTCTGACTTTTGTTCTCTTCTTTCAAATAGATTCTCTATTTGTGCCATCAGGATCTTGTTCTCAGTATTATCAATGTAGACTTGACTAAATACATTTAACAGTAATATAAGTTATTCTGTGGGGAAAAATGCAAATGGTCAAGCTTCTTACCTAGTGAAAATAAAAATAAATATCCTTTTCTGAATCCTGCAAGTATTCATTGCTGTCCTATTATTGTAAAAATATGCATATCTCAATGCTATACCACTAGAATCTCTTCAATTATCATCTACCACCTACTCCTCAACTTACCACTCACTAGTTTGACTATCACTATTTCACTGAAACTATTCTTTTTTTTTGCTTTTATGAATTATATTTTTCTTTTTTTTAAATTGTGTTACATGTATACATATCTCCCTGTTACCCCCTGCCTCCCAGGCATACCCAACCCGCCCCCACCATGTCTTGTGTTCATTGGTTATGCTTATATGCATGCATACAAGTCCTTTGGTTGCTCTCTTCATTGAAACTATTCTTGATAAGTATCTTGTCAATGATCAACCTATTGAATACCTTTTCCTCATCTTTCTGCTCATCCTGTTCACATTTAATATTGACTATTTTCTCTTTCAAGACATTTCTTATCATCCTGATTTTCATTATTTTATACATTTCTAAGATTTTACTGTGCAGAGGTTTCTCTTTTCCACCATCTCCTTAACTTCTAAATAAAAAATGTTTTCACTCCAGGATTCCCATTGATGAATGGATAGGACTGGTTTAGTATACATAGTTAATAGAGATTCTGAGGTTGTCTTAGGGATTATAGGAATAGAGTATTTATCAATCATTGATTTCCACCTATGTGGTAAGAAAAAGAGATGGACAAGGGGTCTTTGTACTTTTATTTTCAAACCTTTATTGAATGTTTAGTGTTCCCTGGGGCCTTTCAACTTGCTAACTCACTCAACTTGCTAACGCTTGGGTGTACACATCTGTATCCTCACTCTACCTAGCTGCTTAAAATTCATCACACTGCTTTCAAGATGTGTCAAACCCTCAACATGCTTTCCAAAGCTGCCTTTGTTTTTCCTCTTCTATCTTACCAAAATACCCTAACTCTTAGTCTTTATTAATAAATTATTATTAAGATGAAAGCTTATCTTAACTTTCTTTAAAAAAATTTAGTTAACTTGTTCTTATCAATAATAAGCCTATCTATCCATTAGTACCTAGAACTTATTAATTCATTAAAAATTTTTTTTTGCTTTCTCCATGCATTATATTTCTCCTGCCCTTTGCCACAGGCAGACAGAATGTTTTCTTTCTCTTTGCATTTTTGATGCACAGAACCTCTATCTATTTCCCTTTGTAGGACTGGGCCAGGCCTTTATGGCTCTGGGCATCATGCACTAGTCTACATATTGTAGGTCACAAAGCCTTTGAGTTTTATTTACTACCCTGAGGTTTTCTTCCTCATTTTAAGCACTTAGAGATTCCTTGTTTTAGTAGTTATTGGTGTTATTTTTGTTTGATTGGTTTTAGCACAACTACAGAGTATAGATATAGTTTTATTTTTTTGTATGTTGTTCATCATTTTCATGTTTGTAATGGGGAGGGCAGTTCTTTTTTGGCTTAGTATGCTGTACTACTAAAGGATGCAATAATCTCTTATCTATACCTGTTCAGGGAAGCTAAAAAGAATTGAGCCCAGAATAAAATTCGGAATAAATTATTTTTCTTTGTTAGAATCACAGTTTTATAAGGATGAATGAAGAGCCAATGTTTATCTGAAAACTTACCACATTACTATCAGCAACAACAAACAGTTCAACATAGTTTTCTATATGGGTGACCTGGAAGTTTATAAAAAATTTAATGAGGTATAGTTAGTACTTTTTATTTTGACATTTTAAGATAACATTTGTAAGGTAAGAAATATTAATTTTTATTGATACAAGAAGGTGAGGTAGAGAAGTATATTTAATAGTTCTAGAAAGTTATCTAAATAAAATCCATTTATTAAAACATGTGGTCCTGTATATCAGATTGCAATAAATCTGAAAGAGCATTCCATATTTGATTATCTTTTCCTTCTTTGTTAAGTCTTTCACATAAAATGAGTTATAAATGAAAAAATATATATATCTAGTTTCTAACATTGTGTTTTTTATTTACAAAGTATATGCTTATGAAGGAAACTCTTTAAAAAGAAAAAGCACCTATTTATAAAGCTCAGAACTAACAGAACTAATTCTTAGCCTACAGTCAGGCTAATAGAACTGATTGTTTTGCATTTACTCCTGCTCTTCTCTCCAAATCATCTATATTTCAGTAGTTTATTTCCAGGAGAACATGTATAAAATTTGCTAATTATAGATCTTTTATAAAACACCAGTACTAAAAAATTCTATGTTTTGTTTTTGATGGCATACATTGAGGTTCATGCATATTCTCTGAGTATAAATCAGGGACATATTTTCAAAGATTGACTAAGTCATTCTTATGTAGACTAAGTAATCTTTTATTGATTAATATATTCAATTGGACTATGAATTTGTGAAGAAGATGAACATTCATTGAGCTTAAAGGCTAACATCCAGTGGGGTTTAAAGAGATATGAATTGTTTGTAGAGAAAATGAACTCATTATTACTCTTAATTATCCTTAACAGAATGTTTGACCTAATTAAAAGGAGAAAATCTTGCTTATCAATTCCCCGAAAATGTCAACAAATAAAAGGGTAGACAATATATAGGATAGGTTTCATGACAATGTAAATTTCATTCTTTCTAGCCACTTATAGCTCTAATGCTCTAAACCTTTCAGACATTATAGATACTAGAGGCCTGGTGCATGAAATTTGTGCAAGGGGTGGGAGGGGTGTCCTTCAGCTCAGCCTGCTCCCTCTCCAATCTGGGACCCCTCAAAGGATGTCTGACTGCCCCGTGGGACCTGGCCTAAATGGGCAGTTGGACACCCCTCTCACAATCTAGGACTGCTGGCACCTAACCGCTAGCTTTCTTGCCTGCCTGATTGCCCCTAAGCACTTCTGCCTGTGAGCCTAATCACCCCCTAACCATTCCCCTGCCAGCCTGACTGACACATAACTGCTCCCTTTTTGGCCCAATTGCCCCTAACTACCCTTCCCTGCTAGCCTGGTCACTCCCAGCTGCCCTCCCCTGCTGGCCTGGTTGCCCCTAACTGCTTCCTCTGTAGGCCTGGTCCCCCCTAACTGTCCTCCTCTGAAGGCCTGGTCCTCCCTTCCCCCAACTGCCTCCCTTATAGGCCTGATTCTCCCCAACTGCCTTCCTTTGCTGGCCTGGGTACCCCTAACTGCCCTCCCTTGCAGGTCTGATTGCCCCCAACTGCCTTCCCTTTCATGCTTGGTCCCTCCCAACTGGCTTCTCCTGATGGCCTGATTACTCCAACTGCCCTTGCCTGCCAGCCATCTTGTGTCCATGACCACATGGGGGCGGCCATCTTGTGTGTTGGAGTGATGGTCAATTTGCATATTACCTCTTGATTTTATAGGATTCCCCGTTCTTAAAACCAATGGTTTAAACTGAGTTTTACTGTATGGAACAATTACTTTCCATATAGATAACAAATACAAATGTTTGACATTTCAGATTTCAAACAGTAAAGATTTAGACTCAGATAGTATGCATACTTTCTTCATTGAGGTCAGAATTTCTCTCTTGAGATAATCCTATCTAATAAAGAGGGAATATGCTAATTAACCCTCATGTCATTGCAAAGATGACAGTGCCCACAGCCAATAAGGAGGGAATATGCTAATTGACTGCCCCACCCTCAAAGATGGTAGCACTGGAGGGGAGGTCCCTCAGCCCAGGAGCTCTCAGGGGTGGGAGGCAGCCCATAGCCACAAGATGGTGGTGCCCAGCCCCTCAGCCCCACTGGGGCAGCGGGTGTAGTGCAAGGCCATGGCCTTGTTGCATGCCTGCCTCTGGAGTCCCCCAGTCCCCTCAGCCCCCAGGCACTCAGGGATGGCCTGAGGCACAGGCAAGCCTCAGCTGTTAGCTTCCCAGCTGTCCAGGGCCACCCGGGGGTCAGGTAACCAGGGCTATCTGAGGATTGTGCTGCCAGCAGTGGCAACAGCAGAGGTGTGATGGGGGTGTTGTCTTCCCCTGATAGATGGGTTGCCTCCCACTCTTGAAAGCTCCTGGACTATTTGAGGTGGCAGGCTGGGCTGAGGGATCCCCTCCCCCCCCACTCCAGTGCATGAATTTTCATGCACAGGGCTCTAGTACAGGAATAGAGCAAATTATAACTTAAAAATAAAGCACTCACTTCCATGTTTGAGCCTCCCATGGATTTAGAATTATTGTTTGGAGCAGTTGTTCTTTTAAAATTAAGCTCTGTACAAGAATAATTGGCAGCATACTGCATTTTGGGATTATAGTTGAATACTAAATGTTCTCCCTCATCTGAATATTTTACTGGTTCAATGAGGTACCTTTGGTCATATACCCTGAAGAATCCCCTGTGGAAAATGAGAATACAATGTATAGTTAAGAATTTTTAATAGTACATTACTATACAAAACTACTTTATTCCATATTTATCGGTGTTTCCTTTTAAAATTTTTATTATATATTTTATAAATCCTCCCTAATTTGGCTTTATTTTCAACTTTAACATAAGTACTTTCCCCCACTTCCTTTTATTTTATTACACTTTTCACATCACCATTTATCCCTCATATGCCCTCTTCCAACTCCACCCACCACCCTCACAGTAACCACACTGCTATCCATGTGCATGAGTTCTTTCTCTTTTTTGATCAATCTCTCCACTTCCCCCAGCACCTCCAGAGCTATCTGTCTGCTCTTTATCTATGAGTCTGTCTCTAATTTGCTTGTTAGTTTATTTTGTTTATTAAATTCCACATCTGAGGGAAATGATATGTTACTTGTCTTTCTCTGACTGGCTTATGTCACTTAGCATAATGTTCTCTAGGTCCATTCATTGTGTTGCCAAAGGATAAAATTTTCTTTCTTCTTATGGCCAATTAATCTTCCATTGTGCAAATATATCAGAACTCTTTTATCCACTCATCTACTGATGGATACTTGGACTGCTTCCAAATCTTGGCTGTCTATATATATATAAGGGGCTAAGTGTCCGACCATCCATCCATCCAACTGTCTGACTGGTACATATAATGCACACTTTCAATTTAAAAACATGGATATAAAACTCTCACTGGCACTAATCACACATGTGTGTTTCAATCTGTCAGCGATATTAAAATATTTCTTCTAATTAATTTCCTTCCAATGTGCACACATCCATGCAAGCCACTAGTTGTAAATGATACTACAATGAACATAGGGGTGCATATATTCTTTTGAATAAGTGTTTTGGGTTTCTTTGGCTGTGTTCCCAGAAGTGGAATTGCTGGGTCATAAGTCAATTGAATCTTTGAAGTTACTGTATACTGCAATTTCCACCTGGGTCTGTAGATTTCTGGCAAGTCTCAGATTTCTTGCAAAAATGCTGTGAATTTTTATGTCCATCATGCATTAATTGTAGAATATATATTAAAATACAAATGCTATTATGTGATGAATTTGTTATTAAAGAAGTTCTCATGTTTGAAAATGTGGGAACCACTTAAGTAAATACCTCACCAAGAGAGACAGAAGTTTCTTGTCCTTCTACCCTTTGCCTCTCCATGTCTTTCTCTTTTGTACTTGAGCAAAAGATCTACAAAGGCCCTCTATAGGCTTTGCTTCTGAAATTTTGCTTTCTAGGGACTGAAACACTATGAAGTGTTGATGTGTGTGGGGAAATCAAGTCGAGAGACCTGATTTGGACTTAATTCTACCACAGGCAAATAAAATGTTCAGGAGCAAGTCTCTGATTTCAGTATCCTAAAATTTTCAATAATATTCAAACACTGAATCTCTTGATAATACTTATTATGCTTAGGACCAGCATTAGACATGATATATATATATATATATATATATATATATATATATATATATATATGGAACATAAACAATGGGCTGAAGTGGATACTCATGTTGAAAATATACAGTAGCTTTTCTATTTATCAGGGTTGTTAAAAGGAAACACAAGAAGTCAATTTTTTAAAAAATCCAGAGAAAAAATCATAAACTAAATAGAAAGATACTGTGCATTACCTGAGACCGTTACATGTGCTGATACTGGCGGCAGAATCATATTCATGTATAATGGATCCTTGGTAAAAACAGTGATCCTAAAATAGATGAAGATGCTAATGATATAAGTAGATATAGAGGGTGGGGCAAAAGTAGGTTTGTAGTTGAAAGTATGAGAAACATAGAGTTTATTCTTATGTTACTATTTATTAATTACTGTATTATTTTCCATAGGAACACCTGTAAACCTACTTTTGCCTCAACCTGCATTGATATTCACTGAGTGGCCAGATTATTATGATCTCTGATCCCATAATAATCTGGCCACTCAGTGTATTTACTATATAATAAAAGGCTAATATGCAAATTGTTCCCTTAACCAGGAGTTCGATCAGCAGGCAGGCCGGCCATCTGCCCATGTCCCCTCCCTTTGGCCAGGCTGGCGGGACCCCAACAAGGCACAAATTCATGCACCGGGCCTCTAATACACACACACACACACACACACACACACACACACACACTCTTTACACTCTTTATCACTTCCCACTTTATTCTCTGCCCATGGTGAGTCCAACAGATAATAACCTTTCATTGTTTCCATCTGTGTGACTCCCATCTACATGTGACACTTTCCATGTTCCTCCAGGGACCTCAGACACTTGCAGGCCAACAACCACTCCTTGCATGAAAGAATGTTTCCTGTTTTCTTTCTGTTCTATTTCACATAGATCACATAAGGACTTTGATTTCATAGTTGGCAGCTACCTTAAATAGAGAAAATTGTTTTTTAAAAGTATGTCTTTGTTAAGAGAATAATGTTCTCCTTAGTTAGAAGTCTGCAGAGGGCATGTTCTGGAAAAGTGAATAAAGTTATAAAAATAGAACCTGTTTCCACTGAAATACTAGTGATAAATACACAGAGATTACTTATTTGGAAAATAAAGGTGAACCCTCAGTGTTGAGTGCAAAAGAAGAATGAGGAAAGGGGATGTGACTCAACTAAGGGTCAATTAGATGGGGGATTTAAAATCATTTCATTTATTTAGGTTTTATCCATTTAACTTGATTATAATCTCATCAGGCTGCCCTATAATCCTTTGGTGTCTGGTTTTTTCCTTCCTCCAGAATTTTTGGGTTCATAGAAGTCAGTTTGGTAAAGGAGAATACATTAGTAATCATTTATTTGCTTGTTAGTCTTTTAGCATTCAAAGGGCTTTGCACTCTAGGATCATTCAGTGACAATGCAGGATTCATTCTTAATGTAACACTTTCTGAAGCTGCTTGTAAAGCTAGGATTGGTTTGCAAAATCACAAGAGGAAAAACGTCTCAGAGAAGAGTTGTAAGAAAGTTTGATAAAATACCTTAACCTGAGGATGGCTGGTGATTTCCTCTCCTTTAGCGGAGTAGTATGTTTCACTATAATTTGAGGCTAGGAACTCCCTGGAAAAGAGGACAGAGAAGTGCCAAGCTTTACTCATTTTTGACTGTGAATAGATAAAACCAATTATGTCATCCAGAAGTCTCCAGACTGCTTTCGAATCTCAGGAACTCCTCGTAGGCTAAAAGCAAGAAGCAAAACTAATTCCACTCCCATGGAACATCTTTCTGCCTGGATTTCATGGGTTGGTAAACATTGTAGAAGAAACAGAAAAATATTCTGGCAGTTTCAGCAAAGTGGCACCTTGAAAAGAACCTGGAGAAAATATTATCTTGGTAAAAATTGCTTGCATTAAGAGTTAAAATTAATGCAAAAAATCTCATTAGAGACTATAGAAGTCACAGGAGAGGAGAATATGTCAGTAATATTTGCTAAAACTCTTTCAACACATAATTTTATATCCACACACAAAAAAATGACCTTTAAGAATGAAGATAAAATAAAGACCATTTCAGGTAAAACAAAACTTTCCAGTTTATTTTTATAGGAGTTTAGGTAACACAGCCCTGTGCATTTCATTATAAAAATTTTTAACATCAAAAGAAAAACCTGCCAACCCCAATGATATGTTTGTTTTTTAGGAGAGATTTTATTGAAGTTTTTATGCAATATAATTTGAAATACATAAAAACAATTAAGGTGAATGGATGGGTAGATAAAGAAATTATGATATGAACAAGCATAATAAAATATTAGTGAATATTTGTATATATGTCTATCTTGATGAGATTATGGGTATTCTATATAATAAAGATACAATATGCAAATGGTCATTATGCCATAAAGGGTAACAACTGATTGCATTAATACCAGATCACGGATCAGCAGGAGGGTGGGGCAGCAAGCTACAAGTGGGTAGCAGAGAGCTATAGGAGGGAGCAGGGCAGCAAGCTATGGTGGGGGGTGGAGGGAGCTGCAGGAAGGTGGGTAGTGGGCAGAGAGCTACTGGCAAGCTACTGGTGCTCAGATTTATGTGCAGGGCTACTAGTCTATATATATTAATGGGTATATAAATGTTCACCATAAAATTCTTTCAATTTTTCCCCATGTGCAAACAAAACTTGCTTTGATATCTATTTTAAATAAAGTTCTATTAAGAACCATGATTTTCAAATTTTTTTTTGTTCCACTGATTCATAAAGTATTTGTGAAAGTATTCTTAGAGTATGTATGTAGAGCTCAAAGCACTCCTGTACCCCACTTAGGGAGTCAATTAGAAAATGGAGAACAGTGTCTATAATAGGTAGGTTGTTGACATAATGTGGGCTTATATTTGAAGGGTATGAATTTAGATTATGTACAGATGAAAATGACTTAAATTCACTTCACTAGAAGTTTTGATAAAAATAGTAATACTATAGACTAATAAATCTATGTTATTAAATCAAAATAGAACTTACCTTGATCTTAAAAGGTGAAGTATGAAGGTTTTTCTACTTAGACTTATTTCATATAACAATTCGTTGTCATAAGTTTCCTGAAAAACAATATCCAATAATGTGAACTAAATATGTGTTCCTTCAGTGCTGGCTGAGGGTGGATAATGGAGTGGGTAGTCTACCCAGAGTTCAATTCTCCTTTCAGGCAAAATGGTAAATATGGATAAAACTGAATTTATAAGAAAGCTAATATGTGTAGGATTTTGCTTTCAAATGATTTTTAATTAAATTTTTGATGTTTATTTCTAGTTAAAAATAAGGTAAAATGAAAATATACATATAATACATATTATAAATATAATAACATATAAAAATACATATATGTTATTATATGTCCTTGCAGTAAATCTCCTCTTATGTATTTTTCCTAGTTTTGAGTACACTATCTTATAGCTTATTATTATTATTTTTTTACATAAAAGTAAGTTATGGCCATGACCACTTTTCTATTCCAATAAGTATTCTTTTATAGTACATATTTTATTTCTGAAAAGCATATTGTGAACTTATTTAATCTACAATTAGATCAGAAATTTGATTTGGACTATTCACTATAGGTAGAATTTTATTGTCAACAACATGGAAAAAGTGTAAAGCTTTTGGTAAATACTTTCAGATAACTCTGAGGAATGGAAGTATACATTTATAATTTCACCAGAAATTTATAGTGGTTCTTGTTTCCTTGACTTAAATATTATCATCAATAAGATTGTTCAAATAATGAAATAACTTATTGTCATAAATTGTTGTTTTTAATGACAATTAGAATTGATATTTTCTTTTGTTTAGTTATTTGTATATTTATATACAAATTTCTAATTTATGCCCTCTTACCAATTTCTTTTCTGGCATTTTATTTATTTATGTATGATAAGAATTCTTTATAATTTAAAAAGTCACATATTACACATATATCTTACACATTTCTTTAATTTATTGTTCATTCATTTGTTCAATTTCAATCACAGTGATCATATGGAAAATACGATGGTGTACACATTAGTGGTCACTGCTGCTCTCATGAAAACCATAGTGTGGCAAAAAAAGAAAATCAAGCAAATGCAATTGAGTATTACAAGCATCTTAAGAGGAGGAATACAGTGACTGTGTGGGAGGGTATTGAAAAAAGGAGTCAGAAACAAGGAAGAACACATGCAAAGATGCTGAGGTAGGAAGGAGCTTGACATATATGAGGAACAGAGAGAAGTTCAATTTTGCTGGAAAGTCAAGTTGAGTAGAAACAGAAATGAAAAGTAAGAAGGAGCCAAATCATGTACAGCTTAGTAAGCCATTTAAAAGAATTTAGATCTTATGTTAGGAGCAAAGAGAAGCAAAAACTTTCAGCAGAATAATGCAGTAGGTGTGATATTTTAGATGTCTTAATTATTGAGGGTAGTAAGTCAGCAGAAATCATGACTGTAGGCAAGAAAAACATTTAAAGACTATTGCTGTAATACTAGTGGTTTGGGTAGGGAAGTGGAATTTTGAAAGATATTTACATGATAGAATCTACAAGGCATGGTGATGGATTGTTTGATGGGGGAGGCGGCAGAGAGGAGTCAAGAACTACCTCCATTTATGGTTTGTTTAACTGTGTCACTGTTAAGAGGAGGATCTTCTGAAGAGAGGCAACTTTGAGGGAGGGAGAAGGGAGTATTGTGTTTGTTAAAGGTGAGGTAGGCATCAGTTAGGGCTTTCTTGATTGCAAATGTAACATAAAATTAGGATTTTATTATAAAGACACAGTATTCGTAGTGGGCAGGAAAGAAACAGATACTCAATTAAATGAGAGTTAAATTCCATTTTACAACAAGATGACTTTCATGTTTAGATGTGTAGGTGTGTGTCTATATCTGTGTGTGTAACAGGATGGTATATCAGGATGTTTTGAAATGTGAATAAATATAAATTTTATATTAGCTAATATTGAGGGGCAATTTTTATGTCAGATGTGCTAACGGTATTTTTAATCTTGTCATTAATAGTTTTAATGAACAGGATATTTAACTTTATTTTTTATTTTAAAATTTTATATATTTTTATTTGTTTTAAATTTAGTTATATTTTAGAATCATTTTAGATTTAGAGGAAAGTTAGAAAGATAATATAGAAAATTCTCATTTCCCTCACTACTCAGGTTTTCCTTAATGTTATTATGGTGTATTTGTCACTACTGATGAACCAAAATTGATTACAATTAATGTTTACACTTAGCCATATTTCCTTCATGTTTGTTTACTGTCCTTTTGTGGCCTTAAGATTTCACTCAGGACATCATATAACATTTTATTGTCATGTCTCCTCAGGCTCCTCTAGACAATAACAGTTTCTCAGACTTGTCCTATTTGGATGACTTTGACAGTTTTGAAGAGTACTCATCAGGTATTTTGTAGACTGTCTCTCAATTTAGGTTTTTATGAGTTTTTTCCATGCTTAAACTAGATGTATGGAGACTTGGGAGAAAAACAAATAAAGTGTTATTTCCATCACATCATAGCAAGAGTACATACTATCAACATGTCATCCCTGGTGATGTTAACACTGGACACCTGACTGAGGTAGCATCTGACAGCTTTCTCCATTGTAAAGGGATATTTTCCCCCTTCCCTAGTCCACTCTTTGAAAGGAAGTCACAAGGCACAGCCCAGGCTTCAAGGGTAAGGAATTATGCTCCACCTCTTGGGTGGAGGGTAGGGGGGTGGGAATATCTACATCAATATTTTGATTCTTCTGTGATGTCTATTCTCACATTTACTGACTTATTAAATCACTTATATCAACATGGTGTCATAGACATTTACTTTATGCTACCATCCAAAACTATGCCATATATTGTTTTGCTCGATTTATTATTTCTTCTTTGACCATTGGGAGTGGTTTCAGTTGGCTCCTATGTTATTTTAACATCTCTCCTCATTGTGGGTAGAGGTGGTCTGTTTGAGAACTCCTTACTTTCTGGTACAAGGTGCTCTAAACTCATGTTGTGTATTTCTTGCCTCAGCTCAAGCTCATCTTGCATATTGTGGGACTTTTAATATCAGTATTGATTAAGTCTTAATAGATGCCAGAAGAGCCCACCGGTTTTTACACAATGGGTGGTAGGAAGCTTGTTTTGCCCTTTTAGCTGGATGCCAATAATCAACCAGTTAAGAGAAGGTGAGGAAAGATTTAGAGTTCAAGACAAGTCTATTTGTAAGAAGATTATCAGACAAAATTGTTTAGAGTAGACATTGTTTCCAAATAGTTGGTTTTCACCATCTCACACTATCACTGAAGAGGCATCAATAGTACCATTTGGAACATTAAAATGTGCCTTAATTATGACTAAGAGACCTAATAAGTGGAAGCCTTGGGAGACTGGCTCTTCTAATGGTGGAGGAAGAAAAGGTGCTGCACTGGGAAAGGTTTGCCCTCTCAAGAAGTATTAGGTCATGTGATAGTTATCTTTCTCTGATTGGCTTATTTCACTTAGCATAATGCTCAACTATCACATGATCTCACTCATTTATGGTATATGATGAACAACATAAACTGATGAACAAAAATAGATCTAGAGACAGAGAAACATTGATCAGAACATCAAACCTCAGAGGAAAGATATGGGAGGGTGGGGGCAAGGGGAAGAGATCAACCAAGGGACTTGTATGCATTCATATAAGCCTCACCAATGGACACACACAACAGGGAGGTGAGGCCATTAGTTGGGGGTGGGGGTTGGGGAGGTAATGGGGGGGATAATGACACATATGTAATACCTTAATCAATAAAGAAATTAAAAGAAAAGAAGTGTTAGGTCAAAGCGACTGTCAGTATTCCCTGTGGGCCAAATTAAAAACCTAAGGCTCAAATGCAGTTGCCTGGTAATAAAAATCTAATGGCCAATATTGAATGTCTTTTACAATAGCAGGAATTGAAGATAATTTCATTTTAAGGTTTGAGCCATGATGCATTTTCTACATAAGTAAACATTTATTACTTTAAAAAATAAAATTGTAACTTTTTAATTTTAACACCTGAATAAACACCCTTCTAACTAATAGGCAAAGTAGGCCTTTCTGTTTCTGTGAAAGTTGTACACCTCTGCTGCAGTCTTTCAGGCAATGAAGCCTGCATATCAGATCACTATTCATAGGAAGCCAGCTCAGAACAAGTGAGGTTGCCTTACATCAGTCTGGAAAGCAGGGAGTGGAGCTCCTCATATAAACTGAAAATGTTTAATGGAACCCCCTAAAATCTGAGCTTAACTCCTTCTTGTTTCCCAATCTGTCAAGGGCTTCTTTCCTCTTATCTTCCTTTCCAACCACCTAGGAACTGATTGGGAGTCCAAAGAAGAACTGAGACTTCTCTCTTCTCTAGTTTGCTTCCAATTGGAAACTGAGGTTGCTTTTCACATGCCTATAAAAGCAATACATTTTATTTATTATTTCAAAATCTATACCTGTAGGTCATAATCATGAGTGTGCCAAACATCTCGCTTCTGTATCACAGGAAGCCTTTTAGGATAAACCAGTTCTTGGCCCTCTACTCCAAGGACTGCCTTTTCTAAAAGGAAGGATAAAGGGAAAACACATGTGGCATTAACATGCACCCATGGTGACTGGGTAACAGAATTATTCTCATAGAGTTCACTTGCTCCCAATTAGCTGCCATGTACAACATCATTATAAGATAGCACCCCTAATTTTACAAGGAAGGAAATTGAGAGAGATATTTCCAAAGTAGAAAAATATAAGTAAAATTGGAAAGGAGGCAAAAAAAATAATGTTGCTTCAGCTTCTTCCATCTTTTAAGCTTGTTCAACATTGTCACCTTTGTCATCTTATTCTCCTCATGCCTGTCTCTCAATTCTGCCACCTGTCAAATGGACTGTTTCAATGCAAATCATTGTTTATATCTCCCAGGGACAGTTGCATTTGAAGTCCTAACTCAAGAAGCTAAATAGAAGGCTATCCTTGTTAAAGGATTTTAGATATTCTTCAATTATATTAAATAGAATCTACACATTTCCTGTCACATTGGTAGTTACCACACTAAAGAGTCTGTGGAATCTGCTCTTTTATTTGAATCAAAGTTTTACCAGCTTATTAGCAGTATGACCATCAGAAGCACCCCTAATCTCTCTGATTTACTTATCTGTAAGTGGAGATCATAATATAAAAGTTTAAGCATGCTAATATACAAAGTGGCCCATAGCTTGCACAGTGTCTGCTGCCTTACAAATATTCAGTTCATCCCTGCCCCCTTTCCCCTGTAACTCAGGGTATTTAAGAGCAACAAGGCATATCATAGAATCATAGAATCTCAAGATTAACTCTAATCTAGTCCAAAACCTATGCTGTGTTCTCAGCAAAATCATCAAGGGATATTAATGCTTTTATCCCTTTTAAACATTTAATTGCAATGTTTAAACATTGTAATTTTTAAACATTGCGATTAAAAAGACATTACCTTATTGTATAATAAGAAAACCCCGATTAAAGGATTAAGACATACCTTTAAACTGAGAAGTGAATAAAATCATGAAAATTAAACTCGTGGAAAGCATTCTGAATGATTCTGGTTGAAGAGGGATTAATGTGCTTGAGAAAAATGTGCACAGTTCTTTGTCCTTGCTCCCACAGCAAGGATGCAGGATCTAACAGGTAGTTAGACAGTTTTGATCCAGTTCAAGGAAGTGTTCCTTGACTCACATTCCACAATTTTTAAGGTGCTTAGGGCTAAAACCTGAAGGGTGGACAGCATGTACTAATCAAAGGCAACCACTGTGCTGGTGGTGCAGGCGGGCTGGGCAAAGATCCCTGCCTCACGCCTACTATAAATGATTCATAGTGTATTAAAAATTCAAAAAAATATTACGTATGCCTCAGAAAAAAATGATTGAAGAATGTTATATATACTTTGGTCAAAGAAGGTCTTTCTATTCAAAATGCCACATGCAGAAACTCTAAAGGAAAATTTGATATAACAAAATTGATAGAAAGATTGAGAACTTTCTAGCTAAATAATGACCTTTTGAATGCTGTATAAAACACAAGTTAAAAATCTTTATTTTACTTCCATTCTGATAAAAGAAGCCAGGGAGTCTTTGGGGGAAACAGGAAGCAATAAGGGAAAATATATATTTTTAAAATATGTCTTTATTGGTTTTTAGAGAGAGAGAGAGAGAAAGAGAGAACTATTAATTGATTGCTACTGCATGCCCTTTACTGGGGATCAAGCCCACAGCTTGGGCATATGTTCTGACTGGGAATTGAACCAGCAACCTTTTGGTACAGGGAACAACACTCACTCAACTGAGCCACATTTGCCAAGACTATTTTTTTCTTCCACTTTTATTGAGATGTAATTGATACACAACTCTGTTTAGGATGTACAACATAATGATTTAACTTACATATATTATGAAATGATTACTATAATAAGTTTAGTTAACATCCATCAACCATCATCTTATATAGATACAAAAAAAAGGAAAACAAGATTTTGTGTTAAGAACTCTCAGGATCTATTTTCTTAACAACTTTCCTATATATTACACAGGAGTGTGCACTATAGTCACCATGCTATCCTTATCTGTAAGTGGAGATTACATTCCTAGTACTTATTTATCTTATCAGTGTACCTTTTGACCACCTTCATCTAAAGTTACTTATGAAAACTTATTTATGATATAAATTTCAAATTGTTTTAAACTAAAAGACAAACAAAACCTCTATAAATGCATGCAACATCTATATCCTATATTATAAAACCCTAATATGCAAATTGACTGAATGGTGGAACAACTGGTCGCTATGATGAACACTGACCACAAGGGGGTGTACACTCAATGCAGGAGCTGCCCCCCTGGTGATTAGTATGCTCCCCCAGGGGGAACACCGCTCACTCAGAAGCTGGGCAAATGGCTGGGGAGTACAGCAGCAGTGGCGGGAGCCTCTCCTACCTCCACTGCACAGAGCAATAAGGAGCAAGGGATCCCAGACTGCGAGAGGGCACAGACCAGACTGAGGGACCCATCCCTCAAGTGCACAAATTTCATGCACCAGACCTCTACTGTGTGTGTGTGTGTGTGTCTAATACATAAAATATTCCCTCTAATACATAAAGAGTTCCACCAGGATACCAGGAGTTCGATTGCTTGCTGCGACATCCACAAACCACAAGGGGCAGAATGGAATGCAGGAGGGCCCTGGCTGGCAGCCAGAAGGCCCCAATTGGCCCTGATCTCCAACCAGGCTTAGGGATCCTAACACATTCAACTCAGGTATTTGCCTTTCTGATTCTACCAACATAGCTACCTATCTCCAAGGAATTCACAATTGCTACATGTAATGGATATGTTGGTTCCTCATCTTACTGGCCCTCTCAGCAATATTTGACACTATTGACCAAACCATTTCCTTTGAAATATTACATTTAAATTCCTAGACAAAAAACAAAACAACAACAACAATGAAGCCTGGAACAGATTTCTATATCAAAGGGGCTCTGTGAGTCCAAATGTCAGACAAAAGCAAACCATTTAAAAATTTTTACATTTTATTTTTTGTTGAATTTATTTGAGTTACATTGGTTAATAAATTATATAGGTTTCAAGTGTACAATTCTATAACACACCAGCAGTATATTGTATTTTGTATTCACCACCACAGATCTTAAAAATTATACGAGTATGGAGATGTTTTTTTCCTTCTTATTTCTCTACTGCAAATAAATGAAGCAATCTCTCATAAGATGCTAATCTACTCCCATCTTTGTTTCCATGATGAGTTCGAGGTTGTAGATTCTCAAATTCATTACTTATTGCCATCAGGCTCAGTTCTTTACATAATAATCAACCAGGAGTGGTTTTCTTGGAGGCCTCTCAGCAGGACTTGCCTCCTTACCTCTTTTGATCTACTGCACAATCTAGATACCCTTAGGGCTTGCCTTCCTGAGCTCTCTCCTCTCTCTTTTTTCCTCAATTCTGCTCCCTCTCTTTGTCTAGTGCAACTTTGCAAGCAACCCCACAATGGTGAAAGCATAGGAAGGATGACAGATGAGAGAGATTATATAAATCAGAAATAAGAAGCAGCCCACTTTGCAGACCCAAAATGCTTATTCTTGTACCACCTTTGTAAAGAGAAACATGAAGAAAAGGGGAGATAAATTCAAGTAAATAAAGAGGATGAACAATAATATCTTATTCAAAATAAAGTTTAACATAGAAATAAGAAATTAGCATTTTTCTGTCTGATTTTAAAAGAAATATCATTATACTCCAAAACCATATTAATCAATGGGAACTTGTATTCTCTTTGTAGAAGCCAACTTCAACCCATGAATTGTGCTGTAAGTGCATTGAAAAGAACATTCAATTCAGAGTCAGGAGCTGTCTGACTAATTCTGCCTCCTCTGGTAAATTGCTTATTTTCTGTGTCCCCGAGTCTTATTTATAAGTTGGGACTGTTAAACTATTTGATCCTTGAGGACATAATTTTAACACCAGAATGCTATGTTGCCTTGCTTTTACTGATTTCTTCCCCCTTTCTAAGACCTTCCTCATTGATTTGGAGCTTTTATCCCCATCATACTTTTCATTTCTAACCACAGATTTGTCCATTAATAGACACAGTAGATATCATGCAATAAATGCAAGTGTCATAAAAGATCAACTTACTCTACCACCCAAATGGACTAAGTTATTTCTGGGGAATGGCAGAGCCAGAGTAAATGAAATATATAGAAATTTCATCTTTTCATTTGGGTAATTCTATGATTTAGCTAGTGACATTGAACAAATTACCGAATATTCCTGAAGTTTTCATTTCATCATGTAAAATTAGGATAATAGTACCAAATACATTGGATCCTTGTGCAGGTTAAGTGTGATAATGAAAAATTCATAACTCATATATTTCTCTCAGTGTTGTTGAATGATTGACATTATTTTCCACCTTCAATTTAACTGTTTCATAAGATCTTTTTGAAATACACTGAATTTTATAAGGTCAAAATGGTTTAAAAAGGATAGACTTTAAGTCAAATGGTGTCAGAATATCAAATAAAATGCAACATAAGTAGATTTTTCCTTGTTGGATAAGTAGGGCCAAGGTGGTAGCATTTTTAATTCTATTCATACAATTATGTCACTCGTTCTCTGCACTCCTCAACAAGCTGTAATTTTCTTCATCTTTAACCAAATTATGGTAACTCTCTTGACTTTGCATGCCCTTTCAGCAGCCACAATATTGCTGTGGTCCTTTTACAACAAGGTCCTCTCAAAGAGTTATCTATAATCACTGTCCCTAATACTTCATTCTCTCTTTAATCCATTCCAGTCAGGGACAAGAGACAATCTCTTTTCTCCCCACCTCTTTACTGAAATTACTCATTAAGGTCACCAGCCATTTCCAGATTTTTAATCCAATGCTCAATTCTCAGTCCTGATTATATTTCTTTGCCATGTTTGACTTGTTATTTGACCCTGTCTTTTTGGATACATGTTTATTACTTGACTTCCAGCCCTACTGTTTCTCCCTCATTAGTTGCTCCTTCTTACTTGAAGTTCTTCACTCTTTTCTCCTCATTTGACAGGCCTGTAAACAGCAGAGGGCTCCGGGTCTCATTCTTTGAACTTATTCTCTTTTCACTCTATACTTATTCCCTTGGAAATCTTACTATATCACATGATTCAAAAATGACTGTTATGCTGTTAGTTGCCAAATTCATAGGTCCCAGAAACATTTTCCCCCTTTAGTTGTTTATTTGGCATTTTCATTTTGATGTCTGGTGGGCATCACAAATTAAATATATACAAAAACAAATCTCCCAATCTTCATACTTAAAACTTTCTCTTTCCCACACAAGCTGTCAGGAAATATTGTGGACTCTTCCTTCAGAATAGACTCAGAATCTAACCTCCTTTCATCTCCTCCACCAGTTCCACTCTGACAAAAGTCCTCAATCATGTCTCACCTGGATTAGTACAACTTTCTGATAAGTGGTTTTACTCTACTTTGCTTCCCCTTCATAGCTTATTTTCCAAAAGTAGTAAGTCATACTTTTAAGATGGAAGCAATGCTGTGTCATTCCTTTCTTTAAAATATTCCAATGGCTACCATCTTACTGAATAGAAGCTAAATTCTTCATAATGATTTCACACTATCTGGCACCCTGTGCCCCTTGCTACTCATCCCCTCCTCTTTCCTTTAGCTCTTTTCAGCCACTCTGTCCTTCTTCTTGTTCCCAGAAAAAACATGCCAGGATGCTGCCTTCAATTTAAGGTCTTCATCCCTACCTTTCTTAGCTCTTTTCTCAAATACATTTTTTTTCATTAAGATTTACTATGTACACTCCATTTTATTTTATTTTAAATATATTTTTGTTGATTTCAGAGAGGAAAGGAGAGGGAAAGATAGAAACATCAATGATTAGAGAGAATCATTGATCAGCTGCCTTCCATATTCCCCCACTAGGTATCTAGCCTGCAACCCAGGCATGTGCTCTGATTGGAAATCAGACCATGACCTCTTGGTTCATAGGTCAACACTCAACCACTGAGTCATGCCAGATGAGCTACAAATCCCTTCATGCAATATACCTACACTTTCCTTATCGTCTTTCCCACTTTTCCAATAAAAACTAAGCATCTGGTCAATGAAGAGTTTTACTTATGTATTTGTTTTTCATCTATCTACCTGCACAAAATGCAATGTAGATAATGTTGTCTGTTGTTCAGTGTTATGTCCCCCAATATTTAGAATGGCACCTCCCACAAAATAGACTCTTGATAAATGCTTTTAATGGAAATTAAACATTTTTAAGGATATTGCCCTTACAGTTTATATATATGCTAGAGGCCTGGTGCATAAAATTCATGCAAGAGTAGGCCTTCCTTCTCCCAGCTGCTGACACTGGCTTCCCTCCAGCACCTGGGACCCTAGCTGGCACCCAGGCTTGCCAAAAGGTACCTGGGCTTCCCTCAGTCCCCAGCTTTGTCCAGAAGGATGTCTGGAATGATGTCAGAGGACATCCAGGCTAATTAGCATATTACCCTTTTATTATTATAGATTTTTAAGAAACTAGTATTATCAGTGAATGTCTTAGACTCTTCCCTCTTCTGTCTTTCTGAAGGGGATACTCTAGATGCATGGTGGCCAAATATAAGAATAAATAACTTAGGTCCAGATACTTTTTGCAAAATATTTTAAGATTTGCAACAACAACAAAAGCAGGAACTGATCATTTGCTTGGTTGGCCTGCTCGGATCTTGGTGTCCTTGTTCCTTCTATCAGAACCCTGTGTGAGTTCTCCCACATATCTGGTTTGCCTTTCATCTTCCTCCAGATTCAGCTGAAATACCTTTTACAAGGTTGATTGAACAGAACTTAGAGTCAGTCTTTTATGGCTTAATCATATTCTTCATTTCATGCCACCCTCTCCTCCAACTTGACAAGTACAATAAGTCACTTTCTGAGGTGAGGGGCCATCTCCTATCCAGCTTCCCTGAACCCACACATTTCATGCCACATTCTTCATGATACTTCTGTTACCCACCATAAAATAGCTGTTTCTTCCTTTCCCTAACTCCTAATACTCTATCTCTGCTTCACAGTGTATATGCCAGTGTGTGAGAAATTTTGAGCAAGTTTTCTCTCTTCTGTATGCTTGCTTTTGTAGACTAGATATAGTGAAGTCTAAAATATTTGGTAAGTTTGTTTAGATCTCAGTTAAATGATATAAATAAAGTCTCATGAACTCCGTCTGTTATTTATCTCAAACACTTGCAATGTCAGGAGTATTAGTAAAAATTTCAGCTTATCTTCTGAAATATGTGCAAGACCTTTGAAGACAGAGACCATGGCTAATATTCACAAGTTCCCTGCAGGGTCTAACAACTCTAGGCCTTGTACACTGTTGGGACTCAATACATAATATATTAAGATTAATTTATTATAACTTTACTGTTGCACTCAGTTTGCAGAATAAATGATAAACATTATAAATTTATTGTGATTGCAAAAGGTTCCTCTATCACTATGCTTTCTGAAGATTCAAACTTCTCTGGGTCTTTGCATATCTAACACAAGGTTGCTCAAAGGCCCCAGAGTCACCTGTGACAAAGACCTAGGCAAGATCATCAAATACCAGGAGCCAAGACCATATTATTATTTCTAGTAGATTGAACATCCATCATGCCTTTCTTCTGAAACTAAGAATGAATGTGATAGCATCTCTATAGATTGCCCAATGCTTTGTCCCATAGTCATTCTTTCTGGCACAGCAAGATCTCTGTGTGCCTGTACTAGCAGCACTCTATTAATCATGGGCAGAGACTGGGCATGGCTCCCAACCTTGTGCCAGAAAATCCCCACAGCAATGCTGTCTCTTCACAAAGACAAAGTTAAGGATGTGTGTTGGAACTCAAATCCCCTTAACTTGGAATGCATGATTTTAAATCAGACTTGAAATTAGCCCTATTATCTAATGATGAAATAAAATGTATGCCTTGAGCATTCACTCTTTGAGGCAATTGCTCATTAATCTCTAAGAACATGTGATAATTATACTTTTGACTCCTCCAATACTTAACTATATCAGTAGTCCTCCTAGGTATCTGTGGGAATATTAGTTCCAGGTCTCCCCACCCGGGATATAAAAATTTGAGGATGCTCAGGTCCCCTATATAAAATGGTAAATATCAATGTATACAATTGGCCCTCTAGATACCTAGAAATAAACTTGACTAAGAAGGTAAAAGACCTATACAAGGAAAATTACAGGAGACTGAAAAAAAATAGAGGAATACATAAACAGATGAAAGAACATACCGTGTTCATGCATTGGTAGAATCAACATCATTAAAATGTCCATACTACCCAAAGAAATCTATATTAAAATACCAATTGCATATTTCACAGACCTAGAACAAACTTTCAAAAAATTCATCTGGAATAAAAAAAGACCCTGAGAAAGAAGAACAAAGTAGAAGGGATCTCAATACCAGATTTCAAGCTATATTACAAAGCCACTGTTCTCAAAATAGCCTGGTACTGGCATTAGAACAGTCATGTAGATCAATGGAATAGAATAGAGAACCCAGAAATCGGCCCAAGCAATTATGCTCAATTAATATTCAACAAAGGAGGCATGAACATACAATGGAGTCAAGAGAGTCTCTTCAATAAATGGTGTTGGGAAAATTGGACAGATACATGCAAGAAAATGAAACTAGACCAACAACTTATACCATGCACAAAAATAAACTCAAAATACACACAGGACTTAAACATAAGATGGGAAACCATAAAAATACTAGAGGAATTCATAGGCAGCAAAATTTCAGACATACGCCAAAGCAATTTCTTCACTGATACTGCTCCTAGGGCAATGAAAACTAAAGAGAAAATAAATAAATGGGACTACATCAAAATAAAAAGCTTTTTCACAGCAAAAGAAACCATCAACAAAATAACAAGAAAGCCCACTGCATGGGAGAACATATTTGTCAATATTATCACCTATAAGAGCTTAATCTCCAATATTTACAGGGAACTCATACAACTTAACAAAAAGAAGATAAACAATCCAATAAAAAAAATTAACAATGGACTTAAATAGATACTTTTCAAAAGAATACAGAAGGGAAGCCAAAAGGCATATGAAAACATGCTCAAAATCACCAATCAGCTGAGAGATGCAAATCAAAACGACAATGAGTTACCA
The DNA here is from genome assembly GCA_011751065.1 of Lasiurus cinereus. Classification (NCBI taxonomy): domain Eukaryota; kingdom Metazoa; phylum Chordata; class Mammalia; order Chiroptera; family Vespertilionidae; genus Lasiurus; species Lasiurus cinereus. The sequence goes on from JAAGEH010000101.1 coordinate 3,894,198, forward strand.
TCTCACAACTGTTAGAAAGGCTATTATCACCAAATCAGCAAATGACAAGTGCTGGTGAGGATGCGGAGAAAAAGGAACCCTTGTATACTGGTGGGGATGCAGACTGGTACAGCCACTGTGGAGAACAGTACAGAGTTTCCTCAAAAAGTTAAAAATAGAAGTCTATTTTGACCCAGTGATCCCACTTCTAGGAATATAACCCAAGAAACTAGAAACAACAATTAGAAAGGACATATGCACCCCTATGTTTATATCAGCACAATTAACAATAGCTAAGATTTGGAAACAGCCTAAGTGCCCATCAGCAGATGAGTGGATTAAAAACCTGTGGTACATCTGCATAATGGAATACTATGCTGCTGTAAAAAAGGAGTTCTTACATTTGCAACAGCATGGATGGAACTGGAGAGCATTATGCTAAGTGAAATAAGCCAGGCAGAGAAAGATACATATCACATGATCTCACTCATTTATAGAATATAATGAATAACATAAACTGATGAACAAAAATAGATCCAAAGACAGAGAAACATTGATCATACCATTAAACCTCAAAGGGAAGGATGGGGGTAAGGAGGAGAGATTGCCCAAAAGACTTGTATGCATGCATATAAGCCTAACCAATGGACACAGACAACAGGGGGGTGAGGGCATGAGGGGGAAGAGGGCATGAGGTGAGAATAAGGACACATATGTAATGCCATAATTAATAAAGAAATAAAAAATCAAAAAGAGGAATAAAAGAAAAACAAAACAAAACAATTGGCCCTCCATATCTGCGTGCTCCCAACTATGGATCAAAATGGTATAGATATTTATTTTAAAATTTCACATGTAATTGGACCCAAACAGTTCAACCAATGTTGCTCAAGGGTCAACTGTACTTGCTTAAACAGGATAAAATTATATGTATAATATTTAGATATTAATTAAATTATGAGATTTATCCACAGGTATGAACTCTATAGTATTATATGAATTAAAATAAAATTGTTGAAAAATAATTTAGATGAAGTCAGATCACATCTCAAACTAAGTGCTCAATAGAGATGTGTTCAGCAGTGGAACAGGTTAAACAGGATTGGAGGGTGGACCTGTGCTGTGAGATGAAGCTACCCACTAAATATGAGATGGATGCTATAGGGATCCATTTGCTAGAGCACTGGTTGGCAAACTGCAGCTAGTGAGCCACACGAGGCTCTTTGGCCCCTTGAGTGTGGATCTTCCACGAAATACCATGGCCTGGGCAAGTCTATTTTGAAGAAGTGGCTTTAGAAGAAGTTTACGTTTTAAAAAATTTGGTTCTCAAAAGAAATTTCAACGTTGTACTATTGATATTTGGCTCTGTTGACTAATGAGTTTGCTGACCATTGTAGAGTAAGAAGATAATTATCTGTCCTGAAGGCAAATGGCCACACAGTTTTTAAACACAGAAATATTGTGTTAGACTTATTTTTTAATCATATAATCATGTGAATACCTGAGATGAATTGAAGTGCAATATATATATTGGTCTCTCCCCCTCAATTCCTGGCACAGAGCTTCTAAAACTCTTGCAATTTCCTAAGTGATAGGAGAATTTCTTGTTCTAATATTTGGTCTTTGACCCCATCCTTGACACAGGCCTCCCCAAACCCTTGTAATTCCTAAGTGATGAGAGCACTAGGAGTATCTTGTACACTACTAAGTGATTTAAAACAACAACAACAACAACAAACTGCCAGTGTACACAGTGAAATTTTAAAATATGTTCAAAGATTGTTTTTCATATTCTTTGTTGGACCTTCTCTTGATTCAGGACTGACCATCATGGTGCACTTGCAAGTAATACAAAGCAACTGAAGTGATGTCATGTAACTTTCTTGACTAGGTCAGAAAAGGACATAGAGCTTCTACTCGGAGGCTACCAAACTATGAAGAAGCCACATATCAGTGTTTCAATCCATAGATGCACTTGACATTTCTGCCAATAACCAGGATCAAGCACCTGTGAGCAGCACTGCCTCCAGATGCTCTGGGCCCTGGACGTTAAGTCACTTCCAGTCTTTCCAGCTGAAGTCCCAGATACCACTGGCTTCCCTGTGCCTTGATGAAACCCTGGCCTACTAATTTTTTTTTTTTACCACCAGTACAATAGATAAATCTCTGAAATATTATGTTGAGTGAGATACTGGGCTCAAAGAGTACATACTGCAAGATTTATTTTACCTGAAACTAGAAAACACAAACTTACTACTGAATGATAGCAGATCAGTGACTGCCCAGGTCTACTATGGGGTGGGGCTGAGTGAGGTGGGGCATAAAAATGGGTAATGGAAATATTGTATAACTTAATGGTGGTAGTGGTGACATTTGTAAAAATTCATTGAACTGTATCCTTAAAAAGGGTATTTTCTTGTACATATATTATACCTCAATTTATTTGTATTTGAAAATATAGCAACAAATGTACCAAGGAAACTAGAAACTATTTATATGCCCAAAGGATGGGTAGATGTCTGCAAATATTTGTTCTCCTTGTAGTAACTAAGTCACTCATGACCAAATTCTCAGGAAGAGATGGGGGAAGGACAGACAGGTTTTGGGCTGCTACCTACTTAATGCTACCTGCCTAATTCTGGAATTTCAATGGTCAGGAGAAAAGTGGACTGTTGTTTGCCCATGTCCTCCTAGAAGTTTTCATGTTCTAGCATTATTTTTTTCCACAGGAAAGGCCAGCCAGTGACTATAGTAAGTTCTTTATTTCTGACAGCAGGTGTCACAATTGCCTCATAAAGGAGAAGCATGCTGCGTTTCCTTGATGCAAAAGAGAAGGGTACTTAATCACCTTAAAATGTGGTTTTAAAATCTATTTCATTAATATCATGGATTGCCATGAAAATGGATACATTTCTTCTAATGACAAGTAACATGCAGGTAAATACATCATTGGTTTAGTAAAGTTATTGAAGAGAAAAAAGGGAGTATCAGCTCATTAAATGTGTGTGTGTGTGTGTGTGTGTGTGTGTGTGTGTGGTATCCATATGTACAACAACAATATCCTTAGTTCATAAATGTTAAAATGTGAAAGGATGCTGGCTCTAGCATCAAGGAAACATGGTAACTAACTGCATGCTATTTGCAAGTGTCAGGTAAGTCCCACAGCCCTCACCACTGCTTCCCAGGTTCCAGAAATCTGCCTCATTTAGCTTCCCTTGCACAGACTTTAACTCAGGAGAGGGGAACCAACTACCAATGCCCCTGCTGGTTGGTACCTCAGAAAACAATGGAGATTTTTGAAGCCAGCAGGGCCTAGGATAGTGAAGTGTTGACAGTAGGCACTGGACATCTAATTATAGACATGGGAGGTTGTACCCTTCTTTCATTTGGACTCTAGGGTGGTTCGGAGGAACATAAGAGATTCTGTCTGCTGTCTGTGATAGAGCCTGCAGCAAGGGCCTCCTGTTCCCATAGTCTGTCCACAAAAGGAGCTTAGTAAGTGCAGTGATATTAACCAGCTAACAGCCTCTAGAAGGTGTGCATCCCAACCTCAGCAACAGACCATGGGAACTTCATCTCCCAGGGGTCAGCAGAAGCTTGGACCTGCCCCTGATACTCACACTCAGAGAGCTTTTACTAGTGAATATTGTTTATAGGTAGTTTTATATTTAAAAGGTGAATTAATTCTCACTTTCATATTTCTCTGCACTCAGTTCTGGCCCCTCTACTTGGCCAAGACCATCATATCCTTTATTGGTGGATTTCTTTGTAGAACAAGAGGTCTACACATAATGAGTCAGAAAAGGTGCCCTCTGGTAACTGGGCTGTGAAAATGTTCTAATATATTCCAGACATGAGTGCCTCTTCCTCAAATTTACAACTTCTTCTGAACTACTTACTCCACAAAGAAATAAATGTATCATAAACAAAGAAACAAACAATAATAAAGGGAAAATTTATAAAGCTTTTAAATGATCAATTACCAATAGATGTGAAATTTCCCCCCATGGAGACAGCCTTATCCAGGGTAAGGCTGGAAGATCCACCTCTAAACTAAATTCCTGGCTAATACTTCTGTCTAAGCAAAGTATTGGAGGATGGGTAAGAGAGAGTGCTGGTCACGAAGCCTGGTTCTGGTGGAAGGTATGTGACAGGAATCGTTACACAGCAGCATTAGGAAAGCACAAGGCATCAGGATATGAAATAGAACACACACGCCACGCCCAGGCTTGATAAGAGTCGGCAGTCACTGAACTGGCTGCACAAGCTGACTTAGAAATAGCCACTGGTGTCTCCCTGATGTGACAAGTCAATGAAGAGCATTGGGATTTGCAGTCCTGCTGAAAATGTACAACCAGAAAAAGCACAATCAAAATAGCGGGGGAAATTACTAAAACTAATAAGTTAATTTAGCAAGGTCATGATTAGATACACAGTTCAATACAACAAAATAAAAAGTCCAGGAATTGTATATGTACTTACTGATTTTTTTTTTCTATTTTTGTAAGTGTACCAAGAAAACTCAACAAATGGTGCTGGAAAAGCTGGCTATATATATGGGAAAAGTGAACATTGGACCTGACCTAAGACCTGTTTAACTTAAATGAAAAATTAAAATAATAAAAGTTCTAGAAGGAAGCATTAAGAGAAAATCTTCATAACCAAAGGGAGTAAAGATTTGTTCATGCAGAGTAAATAGGATGTTGCCTTTTTAAAGTTTGAAGATTTATATTTTAATAAAGTATAATGTATGATGAATCATCATAAAAAGGCAACATCCATGAAGAAAACGAACAGGCAAATTGAAATCTAGGAGAATATACTTGCATGTGCAGTTGGCCCTTAAACAACAAAGGTTTGAAATGTATGGGTCTACTTATATGTGAAGTTTTTCAACAAATATACAGTTGGTCTCCTGCATCCCCAGGTTTTGCATTCACAAATTCATACAACCAGATATGGAAAACAGTACAATGTTTTCAATTTCTGGGAGTCTGTGGATACAGAGGACAGACTGTATGCATTATCTACATCATTGTATATGAGAAACTTGAACACCCATGAATTTTGGTATCTCAGGTGTCCTGAAACCAATTTCCTGTGGTCAAAATTACACACTGATTTTCACCAGCACAGGGGCTGGTGCTCCTACTCCTCAACCTCATGTTCAAGGGTCCCCTGTATATATATATATATATATATATATATATATATATATATATATATATGAGATTTATCAGAATACTTGTAGTACATATATCTGGCAAAGAACCTGTGTCCAGGATACTAGAACTGAAAAATGATAATAACTATATAGTCAGAATCCAATAGATTTGTGGTCCATAGCTAAGAAGTGAGGCAGGACTCCAGTCACAGGCAGAGTTAACTAAGAAAAACACAAAAGAAGAATCCACTCTTGTGACTTGAGGTTGAGGTTAAGGAAAAAGAAAAGAGATATTAGAGAATTGAAAAATGAAAAATGAAAAAAATTTATGAATTCTAGGACAAATTTTAATTCTGAGGCAGAAGAGGATTACATCCCACAGGTTCAGTAGTTACGCTTGGCCCTAAACTTTCTCAAAGCCCATTACAAGGGACATCCATCTAACCAGGCCTAGCAGGTTCCTTCTGGCTAATGTTCTAGGATACCTCTTAGGCCTTTTAGTCTGGGAATGAGATCTTGATGTTTGGAGGCTTGCCAATATGCCACTCTGAAACAAGTGATCCACCACAGCAATCTTCAACCCAGGCCACTGATTATTCTAATGCAGTGTTTTCTCCTAGTTTTCATATCCCTGTACAAGAAACTGGAATCTCCTCTGGATGCGGCCATTTGGTGTTCCTGTCCATGGACAATAACCTGTGGCTGATACCTCCCTGCACAGGTTTTAGGTGACAGATCTGTGGACACTGCAAACAGTGACAGTAATTATCACAAGTAATTCAATGCTACTTAACTGGGTGCATGAGTGTGTGTGTGTGTGTGTGTGTGTGTGTGTGTGTGTGTGTGTGTGTATGCATGTGAGTATGTGTGTGTGTGTGTGTGTGTGTGTGTGTGTGTGTGTGTGTGTGTGTGTTATTGGCAGGTCTAGAGGAAGCCATTCCAGAGTATGCATGGCCCTCTGTCCTGAGCCTTCTTTCAGATGGAAAACTCCTCTCAGGAGGGACTCTCCTTGTCTAACAGGTTTATATTTTCTTAAATGAATAAGAAAAAGATGGGGAAGAAAGAGTGCTGGTCACAAAGCCTAGTTCTGGTGTAAGGCATGTGGCAGGAGTCGTTATACAGCACCATTAGGAAAGAGCAAAGCATCGGGATATGAACCACAGAAACTCTAAGTCCCAAATCAAAAGTAGAACTAATATAGATGGTAACGTCATTCAACAATTAATAAGAGCACAGTTATGGAAAAAAAGAAGGGAACTAAAATAGGGAAACAGGGCAAGGTACAGAAAGATGCCCCAGTCCTTTGGGCTGGAGTTTCTGCAAAGGGCAGTTTGTAGCATTTTAAGTCGATGACTATGCTTATGTTTGTGTTTTACACTGCTGTTTATCTCTTACTATTATTAAGTATCCAATATAGTTTGGAGAAAAAGCACTTATTTAATTGTGCTAAGGGAACCTCAAGAAAGAAACTTTTGTTTTCCATTATGTAAGATTATTTGTAATAGATGAGGAATACCATATGGAGAATTGGTATAGGGTAGGGGGAAGAGGTCAATAGAATGAGAGTGAGCCCAGTCCAATGTACAGGACAGTCAGATGCTCTCTTCCAAACATTTGAAGAATTATGGATTTTTCCTATGTGATGGATTAAATTACTTATAAATAATCTCTGTAAAGGTGACCTAACTGCCTATTTCAACAGTACTGACCTTTCCAACCTTGATTCTCTGTCTCAGCTTCTTTTCATCCATCCACTGAAATGTTATTATCTACTCGTTGCCTTAATTTCTTGGTGCTTTCTTATATTCCATGATCTTTGTTGTATCTGAGAAAATATCACTTCTTTTTTGCAAGGTGGGCATGGGGGACACTCTTTCTCTTCCAAGTTTATCTTACTATCATTCGTCTATAAAGATACCCAAATCCAAGTTAATGTTATTTCAGAAAGGAAAAGGCCTGCCCGTTTGGAGCTGTCACTAAGTGGTGGTGACTTGGGGGATGAACAAAGCTGAAAAGCTGTCACTAATAGTTTGATATTCTGATATTTAACAGTAAAAATGCAGAATGATTTTATAGTTCCCTGAAATAAAGTGGTATTTGTGTAGGAAGAATCTTTTCTGATCCATCTAACAAGGAAAGATGTGTTTTAGTCCCCTCCAACCCTTTCTTCCCTCTCTTCCCTGGTGAGCTTTTTCTGACCCTGTTTATCAGCCTCCACTGCTCTCATAGAATGTGTTGACTATGTGTGTGATCATAAGGAAGAAAGAAAGGTGGGTAAGGCCTTATTGCAACGTTTCAAGGCTGCCTAAAACATACACTGAGTGGCCAGATTATTATGATATCTGAACACATAGTAATCAGGTGTGTGTGTGTGTGTGTGTGTGTGTGTGTGTGTGTGTGTGTGAGAATTTGTGCATGGTTGGGGTCCAACCAGCCTGGCAAGGGGGTGGGTTCATGGGTGGTGGCCGGCATGCCTCCTGGTAGAGGGAACAATTTGCATATTAGCCTTTTGTTATATAGGCTATACAATGAGTGGCCAGATTATTATGCATTCAGAGATCATAATAATCTGGCCTCTCAGTGTATATTGGTAAAGGAGGCTCTTTGAGGGAAACAGTTTCAGGTGCTGTATTGGAGATGAAAGCCTGCCTGCTAGATGGAGATGTCTCAGCAATTTCAGCAGCTAGCTCAGAAAGCAGGTCCACACAAGCGCATTCAGCTGGTCTTCTTTCCTTCCTTCCTTCCTTCCTTCCTTCCTTCCTTCCTTCCTTCCTTCCTTCCTTCCTTCCTT